>JAKTRK010000065.1:0-57683 GCA_030579675.1 Liangdongia quercuum | reverse complement strand
TATCAAGCACACACGGATTTCATCCCAAAAGAACCCAGTCCCTGCCTTCGTTATCTTGACTCCGCGGCAGCTAAAAACACCATTTTTCGAGAATTTCTTTTCCCGGCTGGCTTGTACGTGCCTGCTTACAGTTCTCTCTCTGTAAGGACAGAGCGAGCGATTACGCTAGCAGCCGCGTCGATGTGCAATTTCTTTTTACCCGCACATGATCATGGGAGGCTTGAGACTGGAGTTGGAATGCCAGTGGGTGTGTTTACACGTTCGAGGGGAAGATAGCTAGGGTGTTCTAACACCGGGTATATAAAAGACACAGTGCTGCTGGCTACGATAAGTGGATGCCACAACTCTGGCAGCATCACCGTTTGTTGGTACGGGAGATAACGTATATCGGGGCCACAAGCTAGCGATGGTTACCTCAAAAAGGTGAATGTATGGTCCCAAAATTTTTATATGCCACACCTGGTTGTGCTTGTAAGACGTCTTCGAAATTGCGATTTTGCATATTTGATGTAGCCATGACTGCGTGAGCTTTTTTTTTTATTGAGGCCGAAACAATCAAGTGAAAATATTTCTTATTAGTACTTAAACCAGCACTACGGGACATTCTGGGGTCCTACAGCCTCTTGAGCTAGCTCGCTATACGCTACTAGCCTGAGAGAGTTAGCAATGGGTTCCACTGTTGAGCTTCTGAACGAAGGTGTTGGCTATGGTGTCATGGTTGGTGTAGGGTTCTTCTTTGCATTCTTCATCTTCCTGTTGACCTGGCTATCACATCGTTACTTGAACGAAAATGAGGAGTCTACCGAAACGTTTATGGTTGCAAACAGATCTGTTGGTGTTGGTTTGACTGGTTCTGCTGTGCTGTCTTCGTGGATGTGGGCCACCGTGTTAATCTGGTCAGCACAGATGGTTTACAGTTATGGAATTGCAGCAGCGTACCTTTACGCTGCCTCATCCTCCGTCCAAATTGCTGTGCTAGCTGTCATCGCTGCAGAGACTAAGAAGAAGATACCTAATGCTCATACGTCTCTGGAGATCATCAAGCTTAGATACGGTACGAAAGCACATTTGCTGTACATCTTTCTAGGTCTTGTCGATAACCTGTTGTCCTGTGCCTCCATGATTCTTGGGGCTTCTCAGGTGTTTATGGCATTATGTAACATGCATCCGGTTGCTGCCAATTTGCTTTTGCCGTTTACCGTCATTCTTTATACTGTTGTTGCTGGTTTGAAAGCCACGTTTTTGACCGATTATTTGCATACATTCATCGCACTGATCATCTTTATGTATTTCGCTACAGCTGGTGTATCAAATAGCAATGTCAACGGTATTGGTGACTTGTACGATCAAGTGGTTGCATTCCAAGCAGAGCACAGTTATTACGTCGATGGTAACTACAAGGGTTCACTATTAACCATGAAATCACCAGGCTCGTGGTATTTTGGTTTAATCCATAGTATTGGTGATTTCGGTCTATCAGTTATGGACTCCTCATTCTGGCAAAAGGCATTTTCTTCAGATGTCACAGCTACTCTTCCAGGGTATGTCATTGGTTCTTTGTGTATCTACTGTCTGTCATTCCCAATTGGTACAATCTGGGGCCTGCTGAATGTCATCGTGGAACATACACCAGAATTCCCACTATATCCAAATAGTATGACTGCCGACGATATTAACAATGCATACGGTATACTATACACACTATATGCTGTTCTAGGGAAAGGTGCTGTCGGTGCAGCTCTATTGAGTATCTACTTGTCATGTACTTCCACAGTGTCTGCTGAGACTATTTCTGTCTCCTCAATCATCAGTTTTGATATCTATAGAGCCTATATTAACCCAGACGCTAAAAATAAATCTCTTATTAGAATGTCACATTTTGGTGTTGTTTTCTTTGGATTGTTTGCAGCAGGTTTCTCTATCATGTTACATTATGTTGGCTGTTCAATTACATGGATGGGTTATTTCTATTCAATGTTAATCTGTCCTGGTGTCATTCCACTGCTTGCATCCATTACCTGGGACCGTCAAACTGAAGCCGCTGCAATCATATCGCCAATTATTGGTATTGGTGCCGGTTTAGGTGTATGGTTGGGTACAGCCAAATCAATGTACGGAGCTGTCAATGTCACCACTACAATGCAACAACTTCCAAGTTTATATGGAGGTTTAACAGCTATCTTTCTTCCAGGTATACTTACTGTCATTATCTCATTAGCATACAAACCTCATAAATTTGACTGGTCAGTATTACAGGAAGCTAAGCTGGTTGAAGATGATGACCCCTCCGATGAAGAGGTTAAAGATCGTGACTCAGTGACAAAATCAGAAGAGTTCGTTTCAAATGATGACGAAATAGCTCTTGACGTACCTTCCAATGATAATATATTAAGAGATCGCAAAACACACAATTCTGACGAGAAAGATGTTAATGAAGAAGATACATATGCTGTTCCAACTATTGATAATAATATAGAGAAACAAGCGGATACCACAGTTTACAGAAACGGTTTAACCAGAGAAGAGTACAACAAGAAAGCTGACAGATACATCAAATGGGCTTGGATTTATGCCGGTGTCAATATATTAGTCACTAACGTGTTATGGCCTCTTCCTTTGTATAGAGACTATATCTTTAACAAGGCATTCTTCAAGGGATGGGTCACGTTTGCTATTATGACTGTTTATTTCAGTTTCATGGCTGTGGGTATTTTCCCGCTATGGGATGGAAGACATACAATAATAAAGGTGCTGAAAGGTATCTATAATGATCTCTTCAAGAGAAAAAGGAAATAGTCATTTTTTTTTTACAGTGGGTTGTTTCATAGAGTTCTTAGTTAGAGTTTTAAATAATAGAGTAATAATAAAATCATACTTGGTTTGACAATCGACGTCATTAATTTGTTTACATCTATAATGATTTTGCTAACTAGGCTTTTCTTTTTCAGCTATGCAGATGCGTTATTTTCTTTTGCAAGTTTCTCCTCAAACTCTTCCTTTGTGTATTCAGAGGTCCAGTGAACTTTCGAACTTGGATGGTCGTCTCTTGGATAAACTTGACCTTTGCCAAAAAGTTGTTCTCTAAACGTTCCACCTGGAACGGAATATTCTGTCTGCGCTAACCCTCTAGATTGTAGTTCAGGAATCAACAATTCAACAATATCCTCAAAACTCTCTGGTAAAACAGTGTATCCTAAATTGAATCCATCAATACCACCAATATCTATCCATTTCTCAAAATAATCTGCAATTTGTTTTGGAGTACCGACGAAATGTGGACCTGAGCCACCAATTCGGATGTGATCAGCGATAACTTCTCTGGTCCATTTGGATACACCAGGAACAGCAACTTTCCAGTTGTCAATAAAAGATGAGATCGCATTGGACTTCACATCGCCTAAAGCCTCGTCTGGAGCATATTTCCCGATATCGATTCCAGTCCATCCAGAAAATAGGGCTTGCGAACCTTCTGGGTTTGTGTAGCTCTTATATTCATCATATTTTGCTTGAGCCTCTTCCTCGGTTTTAGCAACAATGACAGTAATCAGACCAATAAATTTGATGGAATCACTTGGTCTATGAAACTTTTCAGTCATGAGCTTCTTGATATTGGCAATTCTAGGAGCAATTTGTTCTGGCGAGAATGCAGAACAGAACACAATTTCGGCATTTTCAGCAGCAAACTCGATACCTTTCGATGATGTCCCTGCCTGGATAATCACTGGTAATCTTTGTTTAGATGGATGGGTGATTGATGGTCCAGGAACCTTGAAATATTTACCCTCATGATTAATTTCTCTCAAAAGTTTTGGATCCGTCAGCATTCTTTTCTCTTTATCATTTTTGAACGCATCATCTCTCCAAGAGGCAAGTAGAAGTTTGTATATAACATCTGTATATTCAGCACATCTTTCGTATCTCTCAGCGTGTGAAGGTAGAGCTTCGCCATTCAACAAATTTCTTGCGCCGCTTTCCAAATACGAGGTAACTATGTTCCAACCAAGTCTCCCACCAGTTATATGATCTAGAGTACCCAGTCGTCTAGCCAAATGATATGGCTCTTCACTAATGGTACTGAAAGTCATACCGAAGTTTAAATTTTTAGTCACAGAAGCCATGAGTGGAATGAAGTATGAAGGCTCACTTATTGGCCATTGAGCACCAGTGATTGAAACAGCATCATAATTTCTAGGTCCATTGTACACATCGTATGGACCCAGGACATCTGCAATGAAGCAAGCGTGAAATTTGCCCTTTTCCAATAGCTTGGCAAGTTTGATCCAGTATTCTGGAGAATCGTACAGTTCAGTAGATCTATCGCGAGGATGTGAAAAAATACCAGCCGTTTGATGGCCAGCAGACCCCATCAAGAAGGCATTGAGTATTAAAGGTTTTCTAGCTTTCTGTTTCTTCAACTGTGGTTCAGACATCTCACAAGCGTTTAGTTGGTATTTTCTTGAATAAAATGAGTACTGTTATTGGTCAAGAACTAAGTAAGACCGTCCAGTTGAGATTCATCACCTTTCTTATAAGATTTTTCCTGAAGTGTCCGCATATGCAGCTGTATAGCCTTAATGTCCCTCATTAACAGAGAGAATCAACTGAGTCTACGGAAGAATGATTCAGATCTCAGAAGTGGCAATTCATGTATTCTGAGAAGTGCATAAATCAGACCATCAATGAGCCCAAAACGGATCTCAAGCGGTTGGATCTTATCTTTTGCACATCTCATCCAAGGCTCCTTCTCTTCTCTATAGCTGACCCTGCAAGAAAGCACGACTGTTGTCAGACATGAGCCACAGTCCGTCTTTACCACCTGATTAATCATGTGATTTATTTCGAAGAAGTAACGATTTCAATCATCTACAATGATACATATATATATATATGTATATCATTCAACTCACTGAAAGTGAAGGATTTATATTTTTGGCTATATTAATGCACTATTCTTCTTGGTACTCATCCGGGTAGAATATCAAACGCTCAATACCCTCGCTGGTCAAGAGGACCTCCCTTATCACACCACCTGAACTTCCATCCCATTTTATGGCCTGCGATAAGGCAGTCTTCACGAATTCTATAACCTCTTCCTTAGACATGTTATCTTTGTAGTTTTTCTTACACCAGCCATAGATGAATGCAGACCCAGAACCATCAATGACATAAGGCTGCTTGTGGATTGATCCACCTAATGGTATACTGTAGACTTCCCCATTAGTCTTCTTATCGTATCCAGCAACAATCAATCCTGCTGTTAAATTATCCTTGTTTGTGTAAGTGAGTTCTTGGAATATCGATGCTGCAATTTCAGTGGATGGTGGTATGTTGTGTTGAGCTGTGTACAGTTCCAAATGGTATTTGACAATGTCTGCAACTGCTTGCGTATCAGCTGCTGAACCGGATCTGCAACACCAAATCTTATCATGCACTTGGGTAAGTTTATCCGTCACACTAGAAAAAAGATATATTAGAGGCTCCATACTCAATTGGAAAGGCATATGAGTGGGTGGTGGGGACTTACCGATTGGCAATGTACGATCCTGTCGTTGTACGACTAGTAAACGTTGTAAGAATGTTTCATAATAGATAATTCAGAATGTATCTTACGAGTCAGCACCCAAAATCACACCATCTTTGTACTTGACAGCCATGCTATACCATTTGTTAGAGAGCAGGTAAATTGTTTGAGGGTCCAGATGTACACATACATAGAAGTACCAAGACTAGAAATATTGATTAGTTGATGATGACAGAGTGTAATAACAGCACTGCAAAAAAAGCATACCTGACTTCTCCTTTCTTCAAGTGATTGATATCCACGGAAATTCCATTCATTTTATCGCCAACACTGTTCTCAATTACCTTCGATATCTCTAGTAGTTCATGTTGATTGATTGTCATCTTAAGCACTTGCCACTGAAAATTGAAAATGTTCAGAGAACTCCAAAGTTACCCTGGTTTTAAAAGTAAAAATCCCATTACCGACAGGTAAGAATACATTGTTTTGTTAAACTTAGTATTGAAAACAGTTCTGATTATGCAGGTATTGTTAGAGAAATTGCGAGCTTCAGCTCAATAAAAGAGCTTTTCATACCTGTACTGAGCATATAAACCCTTTTTGATATCTGGAATACACAAAACGAGTCAGTTAACATCTAAAGTTGACACTTTTAGATGCCCCGATGCTCCTGCTGTTCAAACCGAATATTATTTTTTTTTTGTCGAGTTGAAAAAATTGATGAAAATTCAGCTGAGCTACTGAGCTATAGGATCCGCTAAGAAAAAATCACTATAAATATGTCTATTCCGTTTGATTTGAGTGGACTAGCTCCATCTTCTGATATCTGGGGTCCTCCTGGTACTATTCCAGACACTCTGCGTTTCAGTAACATTCCTTTCGCACCATTTTCTAAAGGTGATAAATTGGGGAAAGCTGCTGATTGGAGTCAGAACGACTTTGTTTCCAAAGATCAGAAAGAGAAAATCAAGAGGGGCCAACGTGACTATTTCCGTGCTTTCGGGGCATCTGCAGCACACTCTTTCGCTGCTGAGGATAACGATGATGGGGAGGAGTTTTCGGTAGTTGATAATAGCAAGACCACAGCACAGAAAAACCAAAGTGCTACTGTTTTGAAAGGCAGAAGAGCACAAGCCCCTCAACATCAAAGAAGACAGTTTGGAAATAATCAAAACAAACCGCCATTCAATAATAACAACAACAATAACAATAAGAGAGGTGGTTTTTCAGGTGGCCGTCGGAGCTATTGGAGAGATGAGAAACAGGAGAGAGTGCGTGACTCTTCTGTTAAAATTGACGATACTTGGGCAATTGTCTCTGATGTTGAGTTGACAAAATTGACGAAGTTGAATTTCGAAGTGGGCAGTGGTGAAGAGATTGATACATATGGTTCCCTCAACGTTTACAACAAGAGTATCGAAAGAGCTTCAGGTACGCCATTGAAAATCATCGATAAGGCTACTTACAACATAACAGCTTCTGAAGACCCGGTTATACAAGAACTTCACTCAAAAAAGACTGCCACTGTGTACACTACAGATTCTGTCGTCACTCAATTGATGTCCGCTTCGAAATCCGTTTATTCTTGGGATATTGTTGTCACCAAAAAGGACGGAGTTATATTTTTCGACAAAAGAGATGGCTCTGCTATTGACAGAATAACTGTTGACGAAAATGCGCAAGATGCTCCATCTGATTCACAGGATTCCAATATCAACAATGTTCAAAACCTAGCTTTAGAAGCTACGTATTTGAATCAAAATTTCTTGGCCAATGTTGTCTTTGATGACAAAGCTGTCAAGTTGAACCATCCTAATCCCTTCCATGTTGATTCTAAAGAACCGCTCTTATCTAAAGGGTATAAATATAAGAAATACGTTTTGAGAAAGAGTGAAGAGGAAGAGAACCCACCCTCGATCGTGATTAGATCTGAAATTGATTCAAAAGATACAGTGAATAATCAGTTGCTGTCTGTCAAGGCTGTCAATGAATACTCAACCGCAGGTTTGGATTGGAAGACTAAGTTCAGCTCACAGAGAGGTGCAATTATTGCAGCGGAGTTGAAAAATAATAACAACAAGTTTGCCAAATGGGCTAATCAAGCCATATTAGCAGGTGTGGACAGCATCAAATTAGGATTCATCTCAAGAACCAACTTCAAGGACAACACAAAGCATACTATCGTCGGTGTTGCGAGCTACAAGCCTCAGGATTTGGCTCTTCAGATCAGTCTCTCCCCAGGTAATGGATGGGGTATTGTCAAATCCTACATCGACATCATTGCAGCTCAGGAGGATGGTAAATACCTCATCGTCAAGCATCCAAATATTCCAAAACTTACGGTATACAAAGTTCCAGAAGACAGCTTCACTACTGAGGAGTAAACAGTACGAAAACATGGTATATCTGACACTTGATCTTTGCTCACCTTTATTGTAGTATAAAATATTCAAATCCGACCGCTTAACTCCAAAATACGCGCTGAGTTGAAGTCGGAATTCACAACTTGAACACGATGTAGAAAAAATACAGCCCGCCAACACAAGAGCTGCGAAGAACCGAAGAAGGCACAAGAGGATCCTACACTAAATATGCAATTGTTGGTGCTGCTAGTCTCGCTGCTTGTGACAACAATCTCCTGCTCGTTTGTTCCTGAGAAGACTTGGGAAAACGTGAAGTACGAAAGGACTGTTAACCTTGCCAAGTCCTACTTGCGAGAAAACATCCAGCTCGAAATCAAGAATATCGACACGAAGCCAAACAATGAATACTATTTAGCATTCCCAAGTTACGTTTTTGACAGATTGAGTATTTATACTGTATCCTCTGCAGATAACGCCAAAACTCTTGATAGTGAATTGGTCGAAGAAGAGACGCTTATCAATGGAGAACCTTTGATTAAATACATTAAGCTCAGTCTACCACATCCAATTGCTCCAAAGCAAACATTTGCAGTTAGCATAAACTTGATCCTGACAGATTCTGTTGAGCCATTACCCCAAAAAATTGAATTAGGAGACCCACAAACTTTGCTATTGAAAAGTTTCAAATTACCAATTAGTGCGTATAGAACTTCATCTGGATCTAAGCTCAGAATAATTGGGGTTGAAGAGGCTGAAGAGTTGAGTTTAAATGATAAAGTGAACGAATTTGAAGGCTATGTTGAAAAAGAGACTCTCAACTTCGATTTTGACGTCGAAGTCCAGCCATTCAAATTAACAGCTTTCAATCTCTTGTATAAGCATGATTTGCCTCTACCAAAGGCAACAACTCTCGATAGAAGTGTCTGGGTCTCTCATTGGGGATCCACAATACAGTTCGAAGAGTTTTACAAATTGACTAATAAAGCAGCTCAATTGGCTAAGGGGTTCTCCAGAGCTGATTTCATGTTGAAGAAGCAGGCTGTCCAAACCACTTCTAGTCTGGTTGCTATAGAATTAGGATTGCCCCAAAATGCTAGAGATATCTACTATACTGATCTTGTTGGTAATGTATCGCATTCCAAACCAATGAACCATAAGCTCTATATCAAACCAAGATTTCCAATATATGGTGGCTGGAATTATAACTTCACAATTGGCTGGACTAATAGCCTAAGTGATTTTATACGTACAATTGGAAAAGATGAATATCTGGTTGCTGTTCCTCTAGTCAATGGTCCTGTAGATACCACTTACGGTGAGGTGAGATTATCATTTTATCTACCAGAAGGGGCTGAAATTTTGGAGGTTTCTTCTCCAATTCCTTATGATCGTACTGAGGAGGATTTTGAGAAATCGTACCTCGATCTAGAAGCTGGCCATACAAAGAGGACTCTAGTTTACAAAAACTTGATTGACGAATTGACCAACTTGGAAGTCATTGTCAGATACAAATATACCACTTGGAATTTCATCAAGAAACCTCTTAATGTTGCTAAGTTTGTCTTCATTGCTCTAGTCAGCTACTTGGCAATCTCTAAAATTGACCTCTCTTTGAGCAAATCTGCAAAGAAGAACTAAGTTTCCTCAAATTGTTTTATTTCTTTCATGTGTATTGGAGAAACCTTTATTAGATAGAACTATTTAATTGAAAATGAAAAAAAAAAGAGATAAAAACGTCACACAATATATCACCACTATCATAACTTCGTAATAAATATATACACTTCAAACCCAATTGCTCACCAAACGTTTTCAGATTCGCCTTTCATTCTAGGAACCCTCTTTGGCTCCCAGTCCTCCTCGGCCATACCTTGTAGTCTGTAATACTCTTCCTTAAGATCAACGTTTCTCTTTGTCGTGTTCAACTTGATCATCTCTTCCTCACCCATCTCCTGGATCTTTCTGTCTTTCTGCTCATACCTAACGGCCGTAAAACTAGACAACCAGTAGGACCCAAATGCCATAACAGTTAAAAATGGAAGGCCAAATAATATGAATGGGTGCTTCTTCAAGCCTTTCTGATAACGACCTGGTAACGAAGCATCAAAAATTGCCTGATCTCTTTTAGATCTGAAGACTTTACGATTCAACATTTTCCCCAACTAAAGTCTTCCAGTCACCAACTAGACCAGCTCCCACTTATTCCTAACAATGTTTTCAACTACACCTATCGGGTTCTTTTCTGGAATCCAAACAGAAAAGCAAAATCAAAAAGAAGTTCTCAAGCTTCCACCAGCGCTCACAACAGCCAGTTATTTCCACATTTGTATACTAGACTTCATGGGATCTCTTCATCGTCTAGACGTCCTACTCCAATAGATACTGTTTGTGCGGTCTCGATCAGGTACTTGGGGATGAAAAGTCTGATGGATCTAATCCCCAGAGTCTTAAAATTCACTGTCGTCTGAAAATGTAGCATGGATTTCAGCAGAACAAAACTATCTGTGAGTGTATCATTGCCGATCGATAACGATAGTGCGTAATGTTATACAATTAGACAACTACATAGAGGAGCGCACTTTTCTTGATTCCGTACAGGGGTACAACAATTAGAACAAAAGCGTTTTATTAATGAGGTTATAAAAATAGCTAAATAGGATAATGAGACAGCCGAGCAACACAGATTATCTCTGTTAGATAGCTCAAGTATTTAGCGAAGCACGTTATTTCATGTTGGCAACTGCCGAAAAGAGAAACTATATGGATGATCATTAATGAATAGAGTATCGTTATTCAAAAGAGTTCCAGTTATAATGAAGTTGACGTTATTATTATATAGTATTATATTTCAAACCGTTGTAAATACTGAGCACACCTCAAAACTCTCTCCACTGTAACGTATTTCTTGTCCATTATCATAACTTATGCTGTTGTTGTAACCTGCCCAATGATTATTATCAAGAACTGATAATAAAGTTAAAAAAAAATAATAATAATAATAAACAAAATATGTGATGAGGGTTTTGGCTTAATGATTGAGAATAACAAGATTGAAGATTGAACAATGACGTCTTATAAGCCCATAAGTTCAACTAATATACAACATAAATGAATGATAGAGTGAGATGCGGAACAACTATCAAAAAATTGTGGTACCAGCATTGATTCATCCATAGAAAAAAAAACCATAACAATTCAGATGCAAAATAAACTTAAACATAAAATAAAACTGTGATCATGATCCTCAGACCCTAATTCTCCTTGGAGCGTCTTCTTCAAACAAGGACCACTAACAAAAAAAAATGAAATAAAATAAAATAAACTGAAGAGTTCAGAAGCTTCAAACCATGGTCAGTTTCAATTTTTTTTTTTTTTTTTTTTTTTGTAAATGGCCAAAATTCGGCATATCAGCTAATTGGCTAAATCAACAAGCATCATGAGATCAACCTGATAAGCATAATAGAGGATGGGATTTTTGAATTAATAAGAGAGAGAGCCACATAGTTTAGTAAAAGCTGAATGAACTAGACATGATGATTAAATCATTATTGACATTTATTTAGTTTCTTGATATTTATTTTGTAGGTTTCTTTGGCTTCTTTTGGGGAGTGACAGTCCGATTTTGGCCGACAGTGTTGTAATTAAACTTTGGTTTCTTTTCAGCAGGTTTCAATATTTGGAAAGAGCACAATAAACTTTCGTCAACTGACATCATTGCCCCAGCGTTATCGAACTCACCACAGTAGTTTGGCGCACTAAATAATGTGACTAGTTGACGTTTTGAGAAGAATTCATAGCCATCTTCAACAACTTGATGAGCTCTGCAGATCAAATCCATATCGTGCTTTTGCAAGAATCTTGAGACAACATCAGGACCAAAAGTAAACGAAACACCACGGTCGTTTTCGCTCCAGCCTGTTATATCTTTGTCAGGGTCTGACCACAATAGATCGCACAATAGCCCGACATCCGGTATATCTGTTGGTCTCATAACTCTTCTAATTTGTTCCATCGAGTTCAAGTCTGGGGATAAGCCTCCATGCATCGTGAATATCTTCTCGTCAATAATTGCAGCTATTGGTAAACAGTTGAAACAGTCTGTGAAAGTTTTCCATAGCTTGATGTTATATCTTCTTTTGCATTCATCATAAAATCCATAAATTCGATTAATTGATGCACATTCATGGTTCCCTCTTAGAATGAAGAAATTCTCTGGATACTTTATTTTGTAAGCTAGTAATAAGCATATAGTTTCTAGGGACTGCTTGCCTCTATCAACGTAGTCGCCTAGAAATAGATAGTTGGACTCGGGCGGGAATCCTCCGTATTCGAACAATCGTAATAAATCATAATATTGACCATGTATATCTCCACAAATCTTGATTGGAGCTTCTAGTTCTAGTAATATTGGCTGTTGGATGAATATTTCTCTAGCCTTCTTACAAAGATAGCGAATCTCGAATTCCGCTAGCTGCACCTGCTGGCCAGGTCTTGAGCCTCTTACTTCTAATAATCTGTCCACAATGGAATCGAGGTCGGCTTCTGGTTCTTCAGACATTCTGTTGTTTTTGATGGTGTCCTTTTTCTTTTGTTAATAATGAGCTATTATTCAGAGGAGAATTCTTTTACAGTAATTCTACTCTTGGTCTTCTGGGTATAGAGTAATGGAGAGGTGTTTGGTTGGTGGGATGCAGTAGTACTTGAAGTGACGCGACACTTGATAAATTCAACTTCTGTAACTGCAACGGCTTGTGCACGGTACAACCAGGTGTCGACTTCTCTAATAGGAACCAGCACTCAAAAGAGGTCTCTTTGTATTTGAATATTGTCGAGACCCACTTGCTGTTCAACTAACACAAAACAAGGGATATAAAAATGATAAAATTCCAGTTCGGCAAGGGCTGTGAAAAAGGGGGGGGCCAGTCGGTAAGGACAAACACGTACTGGAAAACTGTCACAGGTGATGAGCACAAGAACTATAACAGTGGGCGCTAGACTGATGAGACAAACAACACAACGAGTAACTCAACAGATTTTAAACAGTAAACCCCAACAGCAAAATAATTTTCACGTTCGTTTGTGGATTTCGGGAGTTGTTCTGTTGTTATTTTTTTATTTCCTATTTTTTTTTGCCTCCAAAATGAGGTGGACGAAAAAATTCAAAAAAAAAAAAAAAAAAAAAAATAACAGCAGGGCAAAAAAAAAGACAGTTTATTACTTAATGCGGTATATTTATAAGAGCGGGTAACTGCTCGAACTGCTTGTTTGCCGGAACCTGAAAGAGGTTCGACGATGTGTCGAGGACTTTGCGACTACGGAGTACGAGCGCGAGTATGTGTTGCAAAGAGCCGTGCTGTGAAGCGCGTGCTACCACGGAGAGGCATTGTGGAAAAACGCATCTGTGTGTGTGTGTGTTTTATCCAGTTTTTCAATTCTTCTTTCGCACCGTGGTTCTCTTTGATTTCCTGTTGATCTTTTGAAGCCAGCTCCTGTCAATTCCAAAAAGGGAAAAACGCATAAACATAATTCCTGATCGGGAAACTTACTTGTTTGGGGTCATATCGGGCTTTTAGAATATAGAAGAGCCAGGGCGGGAGAGAGGCAAGGAACGAGAGAGAGAGAGAGAGACAGGGAAACAGGGCACAGGAAGCAAGAGACAGGTAAGGAGACTCTGTGCTCTAGGAACAATAGCTGCTAGTGGCCTCCTCTTTGTTATACAGGGCGCTGCACGAACCTCGATTGCGCCAAAGGGTATACGAACAGCCCAAATACAGCGCCGCATATGTCAGCTCCGTTCAGTAATCGGTACCACCTCAGAAAAGTGGAGCAAGCGAACTACAAACCATGTGTTTTTTGCTTCAAGCCTACAGACACTGTGCTCATCACTAGCGATGGTAAAGTATGATATGTCCATATACTTGTTGGGAATGGAGACACACTTTTTGTTATGAATGAACAGCTTCTCTGACAACTGCTTTAGAGTGACTTCTTCTATACGTGTGATATCCATCTCAAGGACTCTTCTTTTGCTGCGCCAGTACGTTCTGAGGAATACGTCAAAGCACTCCAACATAAGAAGGAGATGGAATCTCAGATTCAGGCTCTGAAGCTGAAATGGGACGAAAAGAACAGATACTCAGGTTGGGATAAGCTCGTGAGCAGATTCAGCAGCAGCAAAGAAGAACCTAGCGCCGGCGACAAAGGCTCCCCGTCAGAAAGCGCCCCTTCGAAAAGTGCCACGCCAAAAACACCTGAAGAAGAAGTCCAAATCAGCAATTTGGCTAGGCAGATCACAGATTATGACTCAATACTGAACGCACCACCGAGAATTTTCGAGCTGAATAAAGACATCTACAAGATACGACTGGACAAGAAGTACAAATCAAGACAGTCTGCTACGCTGGGAAGGAAAATTGAGGACACATCTTTTTTCCCCTCTGTACCACAAAGTTTGCCCGAGAACTGATGATTGGGATCAAAAGTTTATAGCACGTTCATCGATCCAGCATTCCCATTTATCAACTTCTCCTTTCAAGACGCTTCCAGACACAACGTCAAAATTACCTTCTAGTAGATCGAATTTGAATTTTGACCCGAGCGACTGGCCGAGATCACCAATGGGCGATGAATCAATATCGTCTTCAACTCTTGAAACGGATGCAGATTCGAGCTTTCTTTGCAAATCCACTTCTTGCTCTAGTAACTCTCTTATCTTGGTGCTCTGCCTTGCCGAAAATAAATCACTTTTATTGCATGCAACCAGTATATCAACACCACCGGGTCTCGTCTCTGATATTGAAAGAACTTCATACAGCATTTTCGCAACTTGTCCGAGTTGTTTAGGATCAGTACTCGAATCTAAAACGAATAAAATTCCCACAATCTTGGATGATCCTTTGATTTCTTCATGCACTAGCGACTGTAGTTTACTATGTCCAGGAAATTCGGCTAGTTTGAATCTTCTTTGGTTTCCTCCACATGTAGGTAGCTTGAACTGATGTGTGATATTGGGTTCTTGGGAGGTGACTGTCGCAGGAACTTTTCCGCTTGTCAACTGGAATAAAGAAAGGCATTAGTAAAAATAGGCTTACATTAGATAACCTTTATAGATAAAATGGAAACATACGTAGCTGAACAATGCAGTTTTACCAGAATTTGAAGGTCCTGTTATTATGATCGTGGGCTGTTTGTTATCTTGTTTGGTTAAACCAGGAATTGTAATAACGTTCGTGTTCTGGTGCAAAATCACAAAAACTGCTACCGATAACAATCCCAAAAGGAAGCTTAGCACCGGTAAACTAAACATTTTGAGACTAATTTCTATTGTTTGCAGTCTGCTGATCTTGATATACAATTGTCGTATAGAGTGTAGCTTTGATTTTTTTTTCCCACCCAGATGGCACTTCAAAAACTGAAAGGATTACATAAACTTCAGTTGATATACTCATATATATAGAGTTTACTATCTATGAAAAAATCGTATCATAAACTCATAATGATCCAATGTCCGTACTACCATCATCTCCACTATCAAATCTCCTTAGCACTTGTTTAACGTATTCGTCATTACCACTGAACAGATCAACTTCATGTTCAACGTTTCCGTTAGGATCTAAAACTTTATTATCTGCAAGATAGTCGTGAATGGAGGCCGTGGAACCACTGCAGATATCAGAGAAGGAAGTCTGGCAGGTTCTGGAGGTACTAGCAGTTGGTACAGTACTTTGTATAGATTCAACATCAGGGTTGGTGATTCTCAACTTCGATCGTCTTTTAGAACTCACCAGAACTTGTACGTCCCTAGAACCTAAAAACTCATCAATCTTATTTTCTTCGTCATCAGCTGATGGTAAGCCTTCAGGCAGTGAGTGATGTCTATTAGAGGAAATCAATGACGTTTTTGACTTGTTCAATTCCTGTTTGTCTTCTAATTCATCAGCATCAAAATGAACAACATGTCCCGGCTGGTAAGTCAGTACTTCACCTTTCCTTAAACAATCTATTGAGATTCTTTTCATTAAACTCTTCTGGAACAAAGCTGCTGTACTATTTGTTTTTTCGGTTATAAATGCAGGTTGCACATCATCTGGCCTTGTCGGTGGAGATGAAATGTATCGCTGGCTTTCATATTCATCTCTCTTGTGGTTCCATGAAGAAATGCTTTGATTATCAGCAATTGTTTCAAATTCTTTGTAAAATTCAGAATCAACATCTGAACCTGTGAGTTTAGAAGCTATACTGTTCCTTGGTGATTTTTCGCTAGGTTTGCATAAGAGCTTCTTCCAAATCAGAAATCCAATAATAGCTAGTAACAGAACACTTCCAATTGGAACGACGACTGCGATAATGATCAATGTATGATTCGAATTGTATTTACTAACTGAGGCCGTGGCATTCGATAATGAAACTATCGCCGAAGCACTCGTTGTGCTCAATGAAAAAGAGGTACTGCTCAAGGAACTTATGGATGATGATAATTCCTCCAAGGAGCTCAAATCGTTATATTCACTGAACTCGAACTCACCGACACTATCGAGGGTACTTGCATCGTATATGTCCAGCATATACTCGACACTTCTCTTGGATTTTGAGCCCGAAACTGTGATCAGGCTCGAATTAAAAACAACAGCTCCAAGCAGGTTATCGACATCAATACTCTCGTTGCTCAGCTCTTCCCAGTTCCAATCACTTGTGATGTTGAGTTTCAGTATATGAGGTGTCGCAACTTTGTTATTTAAGGTTCCACCAATAACCAATAGACTGGAAGCATCCGAGCTATCATGATCAAACACGGGTAAAACCAGTGGGTTCAGTCTCGAATTGATGTTCAAAGAGGAAGACACCACCGTTTTGAAAGTCCAGGATTCATATTCCCATAAGGCTAGTTGAAACATACTGACCCACCCTGAAGCTGCCTTCCCACCTATTAGTAGATTGGAAGCACCATTTGAACTCAAAATGGCATTACTCGATCCAAAAAATGCAGTTGGAGATATGGATGTCACTTTATAGTTCAAAGTATTGCTCGTTGGATCGAATTGCAGCAGTCTGTTGGAAATGGAATTATTAAGCCTACCGCCATATATGTAAAAACTCTCCTTCCCATTGTACTGAGAGGTGAAGTAAGTAGCCTGATCCAAATATCTGTAATCTGTTTTGTTGCTAATCGTAGTGTTATAATGCACCTGCTTCCAGCTTGAATCTTCAGGGCCATCGCTAAGCATTGAGATCTGTAAAAGAGCTTCATCAGATTGGCTCGCATAAAAAGCATAAAGTTTCCCACCTAGTAATCCTAATGAATAGTTACTGTTATTCACAGGTGGACTGACTATCTCACTAATGGTATCCCCATCACTGTAGTTGTTGTGCCCCTTGATTCTGACAATCTCACTGGTCGTTAGTTTCAAATAGGCATCTTCGTATAGAGGTGAGTATAGCGTTTCCCAGTGCTGTGCCACAACCAATGGCACTAGCGATATGAAGATTCCCAAAGCCCCAGTCATAAAATCAAATTGATCACAGCTTCTGGTGTCCCCTGAAGAAAAGTCTATCCGATTATGGTCCTTCTTGTTGCTATGCTTGTAGTACTTCTCGACCTATACCATAAAAGACTCGAAAAGTAAACAGACCCTCGAAATATTCCTAAATGGTTGTTCGATCACGTGATAGCAAGTTCTCGTATTTCTGCTTATAGCTCTTTTCCGAATTCGGACATTTATAACTCATTTTATTTGAAGGCACATATCGGTTTGGCAGCAAAGGAAGCCTGACACATCGAAAAAAAGGCAGATCTGGAAGAAGGAAGATGCGAACTAAGAAAGCAGTAAATCTTTAAAGAGATAGTGTCATCAGATTCAAGAAGGAGCTTGGAGCGACATCCTGTCACCAGATACTCAACCGGTTTCATCTGTACTACTTCTCTTTATTATTTCATACTATCTTTGCGTTGTTGGAACAGGAATATTCTCGCAATAGTTGCTGTTCGCCATACAAGACGTAACTCGCTGGATATCAAGGACATATTTGGCGACATCATCTGTGCTGGTCAAATACTGAAACAGTAATAACAAAATTTGTCACCCTCAACCCAATCGCCATCAACACAGTCACCGTTTGATCTCCTTTATCAGACTATTCCTGGATTTGTGCACCTGAGGCCAATTACATCCAACATCCAACATTTCCACAGATAAATATAACGAAGTGCCCAAAATACTAGCAGTTATAACATGCACCCAGTAAACGAGAGCGATACTGATACTCAGAGGCGTACATCACGAATAGGTCCTTCGTTAAAGGCCGATCTCTCTCCAGCTGAGATTTCGAGCGAGCCTGTACTTCTCATAGAGAGCAGTTCTGGCGCGGACGACGCGGTTCCTCGAGACTACTTTGATATAGCTCCTGAGCATAAGCAAACCAATCACATACATAATGATATTAATGGCATGCATGAAGGGTTTTCAAAGGTTTCTGGAATTTTGCAAAAAACTTTTGAGTCGCCCATTGTCTCTCCATTCTCTTCATCGGACTCACTGGCCTCTTTAGTTGAAAGGCAGCATACCTCAAAGATAAACCATCCTGGCCATTCACAGATACTTTTTAATAGTCGGAGGCCGAGCTCTACAAGAAAGCAGTCAAGAAACTCTCTTTTCGGATTCAGAACGAACTCCATTGATCACATTCAGCATCATAGAACGCATAGTAGTGCTCCATATGTGAAGTCTCCGCTCAGTGAAAAGTTAAACCCATTCAATGCCTTATTTATCAATTCAGACGGTTCTCAAAGCTCGAGAAAATTGGAACCAGCATCTACAAATCCTCACCATCTCCATTCTACTCCTGAAGTAAAGGAAAGTAATCGCGTTTATTTGGAATATGATCCAGTATCTCGTCGTAAAGTGTTAAATACTTATGAAATTGTCAAGGAAATAGGAAGAGGGCAGCATGGGAAAGTTAAATTGGCCAAAGACTTACTCACAAAAGAACTAGTTGCTATCAAAATTGTGGACAGACGTGATCGTCCAAGACTAGGAAGACCACAGAAACAGGGCACATCTCAGGAAGACAAGATAAGGAAAGAGATTGCAATAATGAAGAAATGCAATCATCCAAATGTCGTGCAGCTGAAAGAAGTTTTAGATGATGTTAATTCGAGAAAAATATACTTGGTTTTAGAATATTTAGAAAAAGGCGAAGTCAAGTGGCAGGAAACTCCAGGAAATCCAATTCTCAATTTGAGGCAAGCAATGTCAATTTTCAGGGATGTTGTCTTAGGATTAGAATATCTGCATTACCAAGGAATAATTCACAGAGATATCAAGCCTGCTAACTTATTGCTATCATCAGGGAATGTTGTCAAAATATCTGATTTTGGTGTTTCATTTGCCTCTCCAATTAACGAACACCGTGATGAAGTTGAATTGTGTAAAACTGCGGGCACGCCAGCTTTCTTTGCACCAGAATTATGCTCTCCTTTAACCGATCGTGGCAGTTCACTAGAGCCGCCAAAAATCAGCAACAAGATTGATATTTGGTCGCTAGGGATAACTTTATACTGTTTGATCTTTGGTGATATGCCATTTTGGGGAAGAAGTGAGTTTGAATTATTTGACAGTATTTGTAATGAAGAGTTGAAATTCCCATCAAACTTTCCTTCAAACTTTCAATGGACAGAAGAGGATAAATATCAAGTTAAGAATTTGCTCATCAAGTTGCTTCATAAAGACCCTTCCCAAAGAATTTCTATAAAGCATATAAAGAGACATCCACTTGTGTTACGAGATTTGTCGATTGAAGAAGCTAAGAACTTTTATGAAGAGCAGAAATCTTGCGAGTCCAAAATTCATGTTTCAAATGAAGAGGTCAAGGTTGCAGTGACGGGAATTGGGAATAAAATCAAGAAAGGTTTTGCAAAAGCCTTAGAATTTGCAGGATTGAGCCATTCAAGATCGTCACTTGTCCCTGAAGTCAACAGCTCAAAAGAAAGACCAAGAACGAGATCAGATAACTCATATGATTGCTCAGTGAGGTCTCTGATACTACCAGAAATAAGCAATAAAAAATTGAGTCCAAAACAAATTATACAACAGCCCAATGGCCCTAATATACATCACAAAAGAGTTAAATCAGGTGACATAACTGGTGCGACCAAAACAACAGTGGAAGGTGATCTTTTTTTGAATAAAACTAGTGCGCTGAACACTTTAAGCGATATAATAGATCATGATAAGAGAAGATCAAGCATCACATCCTCCTTAGTGTCCTCGAATTCTGAAGGCTTTACAACTTCTAATGACTCATCGATAGGTAAAGGAAGTCAAACTGTTTCGTTGCCTGTTAATGCAAGTTTTGCTTCCTTGGATAGCGTCTATTTAGATTCATTCGCAAGTAACTATACGAACTCATCGAATTCAAGAGTTCCCTCAAATGGAACAGCTGAGGTCACCCACAAAATGAATAGATTTTCAATGAATAAACCTCTTGAGGAAAAGAAAGTTGATGAAGCAATACCTCCAAAGCAAAATATCCCGAGATTCAGTCTGAACTCTGATGATGACGATTCCAGTGAGAGTGAGATATCTGATGAGAGCGATGAGACTGATGACCAGGATAACACAGTCCGCCCATTATATGACAGTGATGCATCCTTCGGTGCATCTGAACTTTCTGTTCCAGCTGCTCTTGCTAATGACCTGCAACTGTCAAAGACTCATGAGAGTACTGGCCGTCATTCTGTAGTAGGAACCTCGGATGTGGTGGCTCTTGAAAGGGGAACGAAGACTTCAAATATTATTCGTCGGGGTGGTACACCAAAGTACAGCTTTCTCTCTGGATCTAGCTCGGAAAGCTCACAGTCAGAGCCAGATTCTGAAACTGAAGGTGACAAATTAGGAGGTACACCAAGGTGGCATAGAACTTTGAAAGCAACTGCTCGTAATTCAAATTTTGATTCGGCCGGCGAAGATGAAGATATTAGTGAGAGCGAAGATGATGAGGGTGGTGAGTTGACGTTAGAATTCAAACCAAGAAGATCGGAAGCTGGAATCTCAGAGATGGAGTCGAAGGATAGCCCGATTAGCAAAAACGTTACAGATAATCGCTTCAGCCTATCGAATGGGTTTGATACTCAGAGAGTATCTTCCCCATTATCCAAAAATGCACCAAAGACACCAGTAGCAAATGCAAATGCTCATATGATAGTAAAAATAAGGCAAGATCAATTTATCAATCACTACAATAAGGACCATCGATTCTACGATGTTGGGCCCATTAATTACGACGTCCAGTCGAAAGATGATTGTTTAGCACACTCGCGACACAGGAGCAAGTCTGTGACTGTTGGTCTACTTAAAGATACACATCAACAAATCTAAGAATATCGGGCGAGGCCAATTTTTGAGACTCTTACGTAACTGTATCATATAGATATATACTACGGGCATTCATCTAGTTTTCCGTCCAGTCAATTCATAAGGCTCATTCATTAGTAACTTTGAAGTAGGCTTAAAATAACTAGTTACAAGTGACCCGAATTTCTTACATAGGCTTATATAGCGTATATACTTCATGTGCCCTTAACGAAATTGTAGTCTGTGACTTTGACATAATATTAATGAGAAAGAGACTACTTTACAAACTAATATGTTCTTCTTACTCTAGAGTCTGTTCCTTTTGCCGTTTGCAGTCATGTTGAGGGTTTTTCAAAGGCTAAAGGTAGACATTCGTCACTTATCCATGTATATGAAGCGCAGGCTCGCTGTCTTAACAACTGCGTTGGTAATCTTGGTGAGCTTGATGTTGATATACCAAGAAGAGAGTTTCCAGTACACATCGAGCTCTATTCAAAATGTCTCGGACAAAATAAATCTTATCACTAGTAAAATTGACAGCTGGAACCTGATCAATGATTATGAAGCAGAAAATGCTACTCCATTAGACACAGTCAACAAGGAAACACTTTCTTCAGCACTGCCCAGTCCAACTTCAGTGGCTTCCGATGAAAAAATATCTTTAGAAACCACAAACGTGACCATACCATCGAAGAAAGGAGTATTGCTCATGTTTGCCCGAAGCTCAGACTTGTCTAAAATACTTAACACAATGCGGACAGTTGAAATGAGATTCAATAAAGAGTACAAATACGATTGGTTGATCGTTGGTGATGTGCAGCATAGTCGGAATTTCAGGAGAACAGCACAGGCCTTGACTTCTGCAACAATTAATTTCAAAAGCGTTTCAAGAAAAATACTGACATATCCCAATGGACTTGATAAAAATAAAATGAGGGATTCCAGAAAAGAATTCAAGGATAGAAATATTCAATTTGTTAGATCTCAGAAGCAGAGGCACCTCAATAGATTTATGGCCCTTAATGTTTTTGATCTCGAGGAATTGGATGATTATGAATACTTTATGAGAATTGACCCTTCGAGTGTTATCACTTGTGACATCAACTTTGATCCCATTGACTTCATGTATAGACATGATAAAACTTTTGGTTTTGGAGCTTCTTCAACAAAACAGCAGGACTTCTATAAGACTTTATGGCCTAGTGTTCTCGAATATATTCAAGAAAATCCTAATGATATTCACAACAGGAATCTGATCGATTCGGTGTCTGATGATAAAGGTGAAACATATAATGGTTGCTCTTTCTCGAGAGCTTTTTCTGTTGGTAAAGTCTCTTTTTTCAGATCGGAAAAATATAAGAACTTTGCCTCATTTTTGGATAACAAATATGGTATTTACTATGAGGGCTGGACTGATTCGACATTCTATACGTTGGGCACTATTCTTTTGGAAGATCAAAGTAAAATTCAGTTTTTTCATAGCATCGGATACTCTGACGGTGAGAGTTTGGTTTCATGTCCCTTTGATACTTCAGTGAGACTGAAAAACAAATGCATCTGTGATCCTATAGATGATTTCACATGGAATTCGGATAGAGGAAACTGTATCGAGAAATTTTTCAATGCTAATGGATTTCCGTTACCATACTATGTTATGGATGCTAAGCAGAAACTTCAGGA
Organism: Liangdongia quercuum; assembly: GCA_030579675.1. Classification (NCBI taxonomy): domain Eukaryota; kingdom Fungi; phylum Ascomycota; class Saccharomycetes; order Phaffomycetales; family Wickerhamomycetaceae; genus Liangdongia; species Liangdongia quercuum. Next base: position 34,770 of record JAKTRK010000065.1, on the reverse strand, counting down.
GGCCAAGGAGAAGGCTAAAGAGCGAAGTGAACAAAAGAAATACGAAGAAGAAGAACTTCAAAAACTGAAGCAAGAGGAAGAAGAAGAGAAAAAGAAAATCGAAGAACAGAGTGAAGAAGAAAACAAAGAGGAAACGAAGGCTGAGAACTAACGAACTGAACTATTGTGAGTCACCCGTCGAGAGATAGAAGTGAGAAGGTTAGTTATTTGGTCATGTGTACATTGTTAATATAAATAATAAATAAAACTCTCAGAAACCGTTGTCTACATAGTGATTTATTAGCATAGAACAAACAGATGAATCCTTCAAGATGACAGTGACTGTCTCATGATTATGCATAATGTGACTTGATCTTGTGATATTCGTCAATTTGTAATGTTTCATAAGCTTCAGCATTTTCTGGTTTGTGTTGTGTATCACGAACTAACTTTGTGACTTGGCTTAGATGAACTCCCGCGAATTCTTCCATAAATTTACCGATTTCAATGTTTTCGTGGTTACCGCCTAGTTTCTCATACAAAAGTCCCATAGTAGATTTCTGATTCGAATATGCATAGATATTGACGTCAACTGCACTGTGACCATGTGTTGACCAGCCCGTTTGAGACCTGAAAGAGACGAGATTTGTCAAATAATACAGTGTATTTGTCTTATGTTCAACCAAGTATTTAACATCTTCGTCAGTGTAATTTTTTATGCTCAACACATTTTCCAAAATATCCACAATGAAATTTTCAACATCTTCACCTTCGTAGTGAGCAATTTTGGCACTGAGATGTTCACCTGAGTGTTGGACGTTTAGAAGAACTTCTGGATACCATACGTAATCTGGGTATTCCTCCGATGTCTGTAAAGCCGTAGCCAACCCTCCAGTCTCATGATCAGAAGTACTAATTACAATTGTTTCCACGTCTGTACTATCAACAAAATCAAGAACAGCTTTGAATGTCCGATCGAAAGCTAGAACTTCGCGTACTTGGGCTGCTGGATCGTTGAGATGGCCAGCGTGATCAATTCTTGACCCTTCAATCAAGAGAAAGAACCCATTGTCTGAGTTTTCTGAAGCTTTGGATAAGGAATTTAAAGCAGTCACAGCTTGTTCCTCTAGAGAGGGATAATCTAGATTATCTCTGTCGATCTCAAACGGAATGTTGTTATCAGCAACCAATGCTAACAAAGGCAATTTGACATTATGTCCCAGTTCCAAAGCATCGAATTCAGTTCTATTGCCAACATAAGACCAACCTTTATTGATAGCTTCATCTATTAAATTTCTAGTATCATTTCTAGCACCAAAATTACCATATTTATGGTCATGGTGAGGGTAAAAATGTCTTCTACCCCCACCAATCATTAGATCAACAGTTCTGCCCAAGGGATAGTCACCAATTTGATGCTGTGCAATCAAATTTTCATACGTTCTCCATGACGCATGACTGGAAAACGCAGCAGGTGTAGCATCAGTGATTCTAGTAGTAACAACCAAGCCAGTTAAATATCCGTTCAACTTCATGGCTTCTAGAAGTGTACCACATGGGACTTCATTAGGATCAACTCCTACTGCATTGTTATATGTCTTCAAAGCACAAGAGAATGCAGTAGCGCCAGCAGCTGAATCAGTGATTAGAGAATCATCCGATCTTGTGCGTGATGAGCCGATTAAGTGCTTATCAAGGACCAACGTGTCATCGATTGGTGACTTGTCCTGGTACTGTTTGAAGCCCCTACTCAAGGCCAAAGAGGTAGGTCCCATACCATCAGTAACCATAAAGATAACATTCCTCTTGTGCGGTTTCTTACTAGATATTGACAGATGGACGTTCGTGAATAACGAGACTATAGTGCTGGGTATTAGTGATGCTCCTGTTTCATGTATTACGTGAACACATACTGATAATTAACGATAACAAAAGAAACGCTATATGATGACGCTTTATAACAGCTCTTCTTTTACGCACTCTATCCACGCTCGGAATGAGAGGATCGTACCCTATTTTCGCGTGCTCTATACTCATGCTGGGTTGTTATTTTTTTGTAGACTGGCAAAACTGTCTATGCTGTTGAATAGCATAGTGTTTTGTTGTTTTCGATTGTGGATTTTTGCTCTAAACACTTTGTGTGCTCAGACCTAATGTCATTGGTGTGGCCTTCACAAGAAGATAAGGGTTATATAATCCATGACAAATACTACTTTGTTCCGGCTAACTTATCTGCCATAATTCGATGGGTACATATAATGCGTTTCTTGTGTACTAGCCTCTATCACTTACAGACTCTCTATGTGTTGACCAGCCATTCAGCTGTGCTCGGTGCCCCTCCTTTTCAGATAAGAAGAAGATTATGCTCATTCAGTGGTCAATTACGTTTCTATGCCCTTGGAACAAGTGCGTGTATGGTTCATATGATAGGGATTCGTAAAGTACATGACATTCACGGAATTTGAAGTTGACCCATTTGAAGCACTCTCCTCTCGAGTACAGCCAAACTATCATTTCAAACCTCTATACCGATAAAACATCGATGATTCTATTCGTGTAGTCCTTGTTGAATCGAAGCCATCCGTCGGTATCCTCCCATTTCTGATGTCTCACTTTGTAGTTTTAGGTTGATAGATAGGAGATTCTTACCTCTAGCATCCTTTATACACCATAACACCATCTTCATAACACCATCTTCCCAACACCATCTTCTTAACACCACCCCCCCCCCTCGAACTTTGTGTGACTGTCTTTTTTACTAACTTTCTCCCAATTAGGATACTTTCCTAAACAGGAACATTATCTTGTAGCAAATTCTTCGGTTTGCGCAGCAGAAATTGAACGCAAGTTTTTTTTTCCTTGATGAAAAACTAAATTGAAATTTTAAGAAACTGAATAATATTTGAATCCATATCAATAATCAGTAGAAAAACATCAAAATGGTACGTGTTGACGGGTGAAGAGGTCTAAAGTCTGTGCCAGAATATATGTGTATCCAGGAACAGTGGGCTCAGCATTAGCCAAGGTACAGAAGTTGAACAGAAGAGATTAGCTCAAGTAATGACTTCAAAATGTGAAGCCAACCAGAAAAGACAAGAATAGTTTAATCAAAAGAGGGGAGGCAAATATTGATAGTAATGGACTTTAATGTACTTGATGGAGAAACCTTTTGTCACATGTGCCTTTCCATGAGCACAGAACTCAATCATCGGTTCAAACGAATCTGTCTCATATCTTGCCACCACAGGGGTAACCTATGGATGTCGAAATCAATGACAATCAAATATTTCAAGATGTGGCTCTGTTTTCAAGTAGCTACTTCTACACTGTTCAATGTCCCTTGCACATATATTCTCCAGCTTTTTCCCTATCCCATATTACAGTTTTGTTTGGAGAGCAATTTATTAACTAATTTTATAGGTTTTAGTTTTAGATTTGTTACACCCATCTGCTGCTTCCGAAGCTAAGAAGCACAAGCTGAAAACATTGGTTCAAGCTCCACGCTCATACTTTATGGATGTCAAATGTCCTGGTTGTTTGAACATCACAACTGTCTTTTCCCACGCTCAGACCGCTGTTACTTGTGACTCATGTGCTACTGTCTTAACTCAACCAACCGGTGGTAAAGCTAGATTGACTGAAGGATCATCATTCCGTAGAAAATAAATCAACAATTAGAGCTTTATTTGTTATGGGAGTTTTTATATTGTACAATGGCCAAAAATAATACAAAAAAATTTTGAAAAAAGGATTCACAGAGATTTGTAACTTTAATATATTGTTCAAATTTTCGGTTTTAGTCTGATGTTAATGAGAGATCAGAATTGAAAAGAGTTATCTACAGTTGGGGATACTTGTGTATTCTATATATCAAATATTTTCAATTTGAAGCAAATGCATTTCGTTTAAAGAGCTGTAGATCTGGTTCATGAGTATAAATCAAAGATAGCATTCTTCTGTCTAGATCATTGTTTATTATATGTAAATCATGCCGGTAACGTCATTGTGTTTTCCTCAGTGTATTGCTGCCGTTGGCACTGATGATTATGTAATTTTTTCTATATTTGAACACGTCGCGAAACAAACACAAAGAAACTCTTATTCAACAACAAAAGTTTCTAAAAGCTTGATCTCTAAAACTGAATAACGGGAAGGCAACTGAAGGAAGAGAGCTAGTGATGTTGAAATCGTTTTTAGTAACAGTTTTTTGTTTCCTGTCCTTGGCCTCAGCACACAACGTGTTATTGCCAGCGAATGGCGATAGATGTTTCTTTGAGACGTTGAAGAAAGGTGATGAATTGGCTCTGAGTTTCCAATTCGGTGACAGAAATGCACAATCTACCGTTCAGCAGAAGGGAGATTTTTGGGTAAGAGAGCTAAAAAAACCACGATATGATAGGAGATTTTAGAACTGACTTTTTTTTTTAGATCACTTCACCTTCTGGTAAAATCATCAAACAAGATGTTGATATTTCACACGGGGACCACTCTGTGAAAGCCACTGAGAATGGGAAGTACACTTACTGCTTCACGAATAGGAATCCAAACGTTGACACAATTGATGTATCTTTCAATATGCATGGTGTTATTTTTGTCGATGTTAATGATCCAAATGCTGATACGTTAGAAGCAGCCGTTAACAGACTAACTGTTTTGACCTCCGAAGTCAAAAATGAACAGAGCTACATCGTTGTTCGTGAAAGAACACACAGAAACACTGCCGAATCAACTAACGAGCGTGTCAAATGGTGGTCTCTTTTCCAATTAGTTGTTGTTGCTGCCAATTCTGTTTTTCAAATATACTATTTGAAAAGATTCTTCGAAGTGAAAACCGTCATCTAAACTCTATATTACATAGAACTGAGCCTCTGATAAATCAGCAATCAGAAAAGTGCAAGTATTCGTGTAAAAATTTATGAAATATGATGATGATAATCAATCAGCTATCGTCCTGTAATTGTGCGTTCAGAAAGTTTGGAGAATGACTTCATTAATACAACAACTGACCTATATCAGTCGTTATCTTTATAGTAGTAAAGTATATATGTGGTCTTCCTATAAGAAGCATACCTCATGTCATCAATATGGGCTATTATTGTAATAACAACAATTTCCGGTAAGATACTGTAACAGGTAATTTCCGGAATCACATCTTAAAGTTTCAATAATAATATCTTGAATCAATAATTTAAATTCAAGAGCAAGCACTTTTAGGCAGCGTCTCATCTTTACCAGCTTTTATATCTGTACATATCTACTGGGCGAGGAACGCCTTTCAGTTAGGCTGTTATAACTTTGTGCTTCAAATTTCATAGATAAACTCATTAATAGTAACTACGAAAACATTTAGCCCAAGATGAAGTTCTTCATAGATGACTTACCTGTTCTTTTCCCTTATCCAAAGATATATCCTGAGCAGTATGCCTATATGTCAGATATAAAAAAGACACTAGATGTTGGTGGGAATAGTATATTGGAAATGCCTTCAGGTACTGGTAAAACTGTATCATTACTGTCATTGGCTGTTGCTTATCAAATGCATTATCCAGAGCATCGGAAAATTGTGTACTGTTCTCGTACCATGTCAGAAATTGAAAAGGCGTTGATTGAATTACACAATCTTATGGAATATAGATCAAAGGAGTTAGGCTATGTCGAGGACTTCAGAGGTTTGGGGTTAACTTCCAGAAAAAATTTATGCCTTCATCCAACTGTTAGCAAAGAAAAAAAGGGAACTATAGTGGATGAAAAGTGTAGGAGGATGACCAGCGGATTGGCAAAAAGAAAGCTAGAGGCAGGAGAAACTGAAGGAGTACAGCTTTGTGAGTATCATGAGAATCTCTATGATCTAGAACCAGATAACTTGATTCCTTCTGGTGTTTATTCATTTGATTCGCTTACCACACATTGCAAAGACCAGAAGATATGTCCTTACTTTGCAATTCGTCGTATGATACCATTCTGCAATATCATTATTTATTCGTATCATTATTTATTGGATCCGAAAATCTCAGAAAGAGTTTCAAAAGAACTCTCAAAAGATTCCATCGTTATATTCGATGAAGCTCATAATATTGATAACGTCTGTATTGAATCGTTATCCATTGATTTAACAAGTGATTTACTTAAGAAAGCTTCAAAAGGTGCTAGTAGTTTGACTAGAAGAATTGAAGAAGTAAAAAAAACTGACTCCAAGAAACTACAAGATGAGTATGAAAAACTAGTTGCTGGTTTAAGCGCAGCTGAAATCATAAATAATGAGGAGCAAATGATTGAGACCCCTGTTCTCTCTGATGATGTGCTGAAAGAGGCCATTCCTGGTAATATAAGAAGAGCAGAACACTTTGTTGCTTTCCTAAAGAGATTCATCGAATACTTAAAAACAAGAATGAAGGTTTTACATGTCATCTCTGAAACCCCAACTTCTTTTTTGCAACATCTGAAGCAGTTAACATTCATTGAAAGAAAACCCTTGCGGTTTTGTTCTGAAAGATTATCGCTACTAGTACGGACTTTGGAAATTTCAGATGTTGAGGATTATACAGCATTGAAAGACGTTGCAACATTTGCTACTTTGGTTGCGACTTACGAAACAGGTTTTGCCCTAATTTTAGAGCCTTACGAAACTGAAAATGCAACAGTTCCAAATCCAATATTTAGATTTACCTGTCTGGATGCTTCGATTGCCATAAAACCTGTCTTTGAAAGATTTTCCTCAGTTATCATCACTTCGGGTACTATATCTCCATTGGACATGTACCCAAGAATGTTAAGTTTCGATACTGTAATTCAGGAATCCTACACAATGACATTATCGAAAAGATCATTTTTGCCAATGATCGTTACCAAAGGTTCCGATCAAGTTGCAATATCTTCAAGGTTTGAGATACGAAATGACCCAAGTATTGTTAGAAATTATGGGACTCTTCTCATAGAATTTGCCAAGATTACACCGGACGGTATGGTTGTTTTCTTTCCATCATATTTATACATGGAAAGTATCATCTCAATGTGGCAAACAATGGGTATACTGGATGAAGTTTGGAAATATAAATTGATCTTAGTTGAGACACCAGATGCTCAAGAAACTGCTTTAGCATTAGAAACATATAGAACCGCTTGCTCTAATGGTCGTGGAGCAATTTTACTTTCTGTTGCTCGTGGTAAAGTTTCTGAAGGTATCGATTTTGACCATCACTATGGGCGTACTGTACTTATGATTGGGATTCCTTTCCAATATACAGAGTCCAGAATCTTAAAAGCAAGGCTGGAGTTTTTAAGAGATCATTATCAGATAAGAGAAAATGATTTTCTTTCTTTCGATGCCATGAGACATGCAGCTCAGTGTTTGGGAAGAGTGTTAAGAGGTAAAGACGATTATGGTATAATGGTGTTGGCTGATAGACGTTTTGCAAGAAAGAGAAGTCAGTTACCCAAATGGATCGCACAAGGTCTGACTGATGCTGATATCAACTTATCGACTGATATGGCAATTGCAAGCGCAAAGCAATTTCTGAGAACTATGGCCCAGCCAACTGATCCTAAGGACCAAGAAGGCGTGTCTGTTTGGAACTTGGATCAATTACAAAACTTCCAGCGGGAACAACAGTCCACCAGCAATAACAATGTTGACGACGATGGTGATGAACTCATGTTGACTCGTGAGGAGGAATTAGAGTTAGCGAATCTATGATCATCAGTAATAATTAAAAAGATTCATTCTCTATAGAAATATAGCTACTTATTTACTCCTCTGAGCCTTCGCTATCGTCGCTTTCTCCTTGTTCAACATCTATATCAAAAGTCACCTCTTTATCAGCATCCAAATATGAATCACACATGCACCAAATAGAAACCTTATGATGTCCGCTTTGTGGTATGCTAAACTCGAGCTTAAATTCCTGCTGTTCTTTGTTCAAATTAACTTTCTGGATGGCATAAAGTTGTCTAGTTTTCGATTCTCCGATAACGACCCACCAATTTTCAGTCTTGTCAAATGGATAATATGGAGAAACAACCTTGAGATCTTCGGGTTCCTCATCTCTAGTAATCTTCACTTTAACTTCCTTTGGTTTGTTCGAAATAATTGAGTCATCGTCCAACGTATATGATAATTCAACATTTGGGTACTTGTTCACAAATTCAGCAACCTTATTTAGTGGGCGACCAGAAAGTCTCAAAACATCGTCCCTGTCATCATCTTCAAGTTCCATAATATCGAAGACACTTTCAACTTTATATTTTTTGGCTCTTTCAATTATCTCATCATCGACAAACGGAATTTGTTTTAACGTGCTATCAGAGTCCCATACACCCTGAACTGTCATTTGACATAAATCCATAGCATACATTGCATTCAAATAACCCTCACTTGATAATAGGTCGACAGTTGTGTAAAATAAACTCAGAACTCTTTCAAGAATGAATTTTTGATCCGACAATAGATCTGGGGGCAAAGTCAACCTTGAAAAATGTGCTTGTAATAAAATAAAAGCTTTCAAATAGGGAGATTCAAAAGAAAGATCTTGGGACGATGATTTGATTGGCACTCTGTTATATATCTTATGGAGTATAGTTGATTCATGTTGTCTGATTGGTAACGCATCAAATTCTGAAGCTGAAGTAACAATCTCCAATATCGACTTCAGTTTTGACTTTCTATTCAGCGATAAGCTAAATGTCTGCATTGTGGTGAATGAAGTATTATAGTATGCAGCAATCATAGCACCATCGAGAGGGGAGATCTCACTTTCGGATTCTTCTTCAGGCTCGTCGCCATCATCATTAGTTTCAAGGTCAATTATTTTAGCTTCTGAGAGCTCATTCAAAGTCTCTTCGACAAGCTCGGTAAGATAAGTTGAAAGTCCGATATGTGAGACATCTTTAACTCCATAAAAGCTTGGATTTGCTTGTAGTCTTCTGTAGAAATAGGAAAAGGTCAGCCAGTCAACACAATCTTGCCTTGATCGTATGATTCCTGTACTGATTTCGCTGATGAAAGCATCATGTAAAAAGACATTTAAGAAACTCTCAATCGGTAATGACTCGTTCAAAAACTTCTTATAATAGTCTTTAGTGGTGTAATTAGTTAATACTATCACCTTGTCAGTTTGACCATCTTCTCCTTTAACACACCCAATCATTTCCAACAATTCATTTATTGGATAATCAATGTAACGGTGCTCTTTGCCCTCATATATTTGAGTACTCAAGACAACAACTAGGTTGGCACTTGGTGCGTAGAATGCGGTGTCCTTTGTGGCAAATAGCACAGACAGAGCATTGGCTTTGAACAGTTTTTCAACCACCTTCTTGTCAGAGATATTCATATCTTTATAATAAAAGCCAATTCCATTTTTCAGAAGAGATTTTAGTGATCTATCTGAAACTTTTGCTAGAAGCTCATCAAGCTCTTCTATTTGAATATTCAAAAAAGAATGGGATTCCAACTCCGCTAGCCTTTGGAATTCAAAACCAATTTCAACACATTGATTTCGGGAAGGAACAAAGACCAAGGAACTGTGGGACTTGAGGGTTCTCACAGCATTGAAGGTCGGTTTGATCATTGCCAATATCAGTGAAGGATTGTGTTGATTGTTAAAAGATTGTAAATGAATCTCTAAAGGGCGAATTCTTTCTTTTGAAGAAAAATTGAAGATTTCATCTCGTTCTGCACCAATCCATTCACCAACCTCACGGCCGTTGGCTAATGAGGTACCCAAAGCAACGATTCGAATCTCTCTCTCAACCTGCTTTGAGATAAATCTCATTCTTGAAATGATATTTTCATAAACAGAGCCCTCTTGTCCATTACCTATAATTTGAATATCATCAACAATGTACAGCTCAATCGATTGGACATTTCTTCTTTGTTTCCAGCGACGAGAGACAATGTCAAACTGCTGGGGTGTTGCTAATACAAGATGACTTTCTGCTAAAACTTTCAAATTGTTGGATAACTCATTTGTAAATTTTGATAGCTTTTTGCCATTGGCAATCGAACTGAATCTTGAAATCCAATTCTTTAAAAGTAGATCAATTTTTTCTTGTGAGGGGCAAATGTATACAGCACGTCCTCCGTTTTGTCTCCAATGATTCAATAATACGATCTCAGCAACTGTAGTCTTTCCAGAGCCCTTAACGGCACCCATAAACATGTTTTTATTCGAATTATAGGCAGTGTTGAACACCTGGGATTGAAACTTATTGAAATGGGAAAAATCGAAACTTTCTATAAACTCTTCAACACCCAGTTCATGTATAGGAATGGGATGTAAGTCTAGTAGAGGAGTTGGAGCCGGGAATTTCTTTGGTACTCTAATGCCCTTTAAAACAACAGGCACTCTGCATACACAATGTAGCCATTTTTCGGAAATCAGGCTGACAAAATAGTTGGGCGGAATAGGTGTTTCAAGTCCGACAGTGAAATCCAGTAAGTGTTCCTTGTTGATATACTTTCTGTTCACTAGGAATGTATCACTATATAGTATCTTTTCACCATTGGTATCTTCAACGAGTAGGAGAAATGATTCAGCATTATGGTGCAGTGAAGGGTCCCAAATCCACTCTGGCAAAATGTCCAGTTCAATCCTCAGTAAGCTGGGGGTTATAGTTTGTACTGAGCAGTTGACTGATAATCTTGGAAATTTTTTTATTAGATCAAAAGCTTTTCTAGCGTGTGTATCATCGCGAATAGCTTGTGCCATTTCACTAGGATCGTTTAAATTGAAATACTCGGACCAAGGAAGATTAGAACTTTCAGTATTCCTGATGATCTTAGATGGGCAATCTGGAAACTGCCTAAAGGGAGAGTTTGACAGCCAAATCCTTTGCGTGACCATTTTACACAAATCTAGTAAAGTCTTCGTCAACGAAGCCCAGCGCTTTTTCAAAACAACCTCGTAGATAGCTCTCAATAATCGTCCGGCTGATTGGGTGATATAAATCATATCGGCATTCAATGCAAACCCTTCCAAGGACAACATTGAGATATACGATTGTAAAAGTACATTAGCCTTAGCTCGTGGATCATTGACGTCCTCTCTGATAGGTATTGGCGCCTTCTCGATTAATTTGCTTATTTCAGCTTTTTCTTCTTGTCTCACGGGTATCAACTTAAACTCTGCTGAAGATGCAAAAATCCTAAAAACGTCAATGACTGAAGAGTACGACTTTAATTGCCTATCGTAAAATGCCATCGAATCGTGTTGAATATAATAATGTGAAGCAATTCTACCCAATTCCGTTGATTGTACTGAGCCAGTTAATGTATCATAAGCAATCAGTTTATTTTTCTGTAGTATTAGCAATGCTGAATGAATCAAATCAGCTCTTTTCCATTCCAGTAATTTGTCCTCCTTATACTCTGGCCCCACTCTATATATACCAGGAGCAACTAGCATCCTGATGTATAGATAAGTGAACCCTAACCAATCAATACCATCGCTCAACGATTTCACTGTACCCAATACTATCTCAGCGTTCAAATTGTCAGCTAATTTCGACATTAGCTGTGATTCAATAGGCAATTGCTGGTTCAAAACAGCTAAATAATACTGAATATCAGATTGTGAGGTGATGATTATTCCTTCACCACTTTCATCATATCTTGGTCTACCAGCTCTTCCTAACATCTGCAGTACATCCTGAGGGGACAACTGAGTCCAGTCACCTTTATCTGGTGCATAAACTTCTGTACCTTTGATAATGACAGTATGGGCGGGTAGATTCACACCCCAAGCTAAAGTCGCAGTTGAAACCAAAATTTGCGCATAACCCTCTGCGAATAAATCTTCAGCAGCTGAACGATCCTCGCGAGATAAACCAGCGTGATGTATTGCGAATCCTGTTGGAAGTAAATCGCTTAGTCCAGCATCCTTAACCTTTTCAGATTCCTGTCTCAATATTTCAACACTTGCTGAGTCAGATTTTAAAAGTAAATTAAGCTTGTTTTCTTCTAATAATTTATCCCTAAGCCATTTTGCAGTCCTAAATGTGTCCTTTCTAGAGTGAACAAATATTATCACTTGATATTTACCGGCAGCCTCGAGGATTTTGTCATAACAAGCCTCGTTCATTGCAATTGTTTTCTTGAACGAATTCTTTTCAGTAATACCAATAAATTGTTGAGCTAAAGGACAAGGTCTGTATGAAGCATCAAAATAAAATAGGCCTTCTTTTTCCACTCTCAAAAATCTTGCCACATCCTTATAGTTAGGAAGTGTTGCTGAAAGACCAATGAGTCTCACATCTCTTGACGTGTATTCCACATTTCTTAGTGTTCTCGCTACAATACTTTCTAGTACTGGACCCCTTTCATCATGTAGCAAATGAATCTCATCAATAATCAAGAGAGATACAAGATTGGTATAACTTGTATCTGAGTTCTTTCTAGTTATAACATCCCATTTCTCTGGTGTAGTAACTAGTATTTGGGTTTCAGATATTTGCTGTTTTGTGAGGTTTGAATCACCAGTCAACTCCTCAACTCTTATTCCAAAACTGCCTAACCTTCTTGCAAATTCCCGAACTTGCTCTTGAACCAGAGCCTTTAAAGGGGCAATATATACAATTTTGAACTGATCTAAATCAAAAGTGCCGTCTGAGTTTCTGAAATGACTCAAGGTTCTCAGCATCGTCAACATGGCAACATTGGTTTTACCTGCACCTGTTGGAGCACATAATAAAATATTAGAATCTGCATTAAATGCAGTTGGGAACACTCTAGATTGAACCCTGTTCAAGCTTGAAGATTCATTACTGGGGAATACTGATCTTGTCCAGTCTGGTAGTGATGATATTTGAATTAGCTCTGGAGTATCATTGGGCTTTTTGGGAGCAGGTATGTGTATCTCCTCATAGTTCTTCTTAACTCTTTTGAACGAATCTTTGGGCAAGTTCACTTTGGAAGTGGTCATTAAATGAGAGCCCTGATCGAAAGTAAGATCATCCAAATTCACTACTTTAGGTCTTCTTATGATTTGATCTTCATCGTCCTTAGTGGTTTTAACCTTCTTAGATGTAGGCTGGCTGCTTTCAGTCTGTTCGGTCTCGTCTATTAAATGTTTGAGACCTCTACTTTCCAACTCAGTATATATCTTGGATTTTTCAGATTCATCACTCGTCTTCAATAATCTCGTTCCCCAAAGTATAACAACCTTATTTTTGATTAGAAATTTTACCAACTCAAAATTATCAGCTTTCAGTAAGGTCAGTAATTGTTGTTCTAACTCTCTCTCTGGTATCTTTTCTTCTAACAGCTCAAAAACCTTGGCAGTTAAAGATTGTACAGATACTGCATCAAGTTCGGACAATTGTGATATTTTCCTCTGAAGATAAAAGGGGTCCACATCCTTTAGCGTCACTATATCAATTTTTTGATCTTGAGCACTGTTGAACTCTATGACATCATCCGTTTGCTCTTCAGTTTCAGATTCTTCGACAAAGTCGTTCAATGAAGGTCCTGCTAGCTCATTCTCAAGATCCTCATCAGATTCTATGTCATCCTCATCTTCTCTATTGTCAAAGTCAAGAGCGACGCCTTCTTCGTTATCCTTTGCAGTAGCTTGTTCTTCACCATAGTCTGTTAGCAACTTGGAGAGAGTTAGCATTTTAGAAAACGACTCATCACTTATGCCCATAGCCAATACTTCCTCCAGTTGCTTTCTTTTCTGAATGTCTTGGATGTTTTCATCTTTCAGTACTTCTAATATTAGATCAGTGGCACTCAAAACTGTATTATGCTGTATGTCATCACCAAACTGCTTTGATACAAGTGCCACGAGTTGCTCATACACATCACTAGTCTCACTAGACTTGGGGAAATATTTGAGGTTTTCAATTGATGCAGCATCTAATAATCCCGAGTTGTTTAATCTAGAACCTTGGAAATTTGACTGGCGTTTCTTTAGTTCACTGTTTTTGAATCGCTCTGAAATCCTTTTGGCAATAGCCTTGCTGTCAGAGTCATCATCATTCTCCGAGTCAGCTTCAGCACTCTCTTGAACTCGTGTTCCCATGTCTCTAACCGATACTTTTCCGACCAATGACTTCGGAGCAGAGAGTGCAGCATCTTTTAATGGGTCTGCTCTGTTCGAAAGTAGCTTTCTGTCCTGACGAAGAACCTTGTTAGACATCTCGTCATACTTGTACTTCTGATTGTCATCAGCCATCGTATCTAGTTGCCTTAGAGCGTTAGAGTCTAGATGTTTGGAATACTTCTGCTGCTGCTGCTGCTACTGCTCTTCTTTCTCTGCTGCTTACTGTTACTTATATTTTTTGCGAAAGAGTTTGATGATAAAGTTTTCGTTATGAGCACTATCAGTATACAGAAAACGGGTAATATCTAGTATTGAAATATTTCGCACTCATCTCGAAGACAAGACAATATCAGTCTAGGACAGGTACTTATCTTCTTTCCATACATTTCCTTGTTTGGTTCATGAAAGTGAATGCAAAGGCATTCAGAAGCGCATACACAATATCTGTGGGTTTGATGAAAAGAAAAATGAGCACTGGGAGACCCATTGATTCACTACAACCAAAGATCCAGCTGACTGATTCAGAGATCAATGTTACTACTCTGCTAACCGAATTCATCAATCAATACAACACCAATGTAACTACTAGTGATGAGAAGATTGAGAGCAGAATCACAGGAGGATGGGTGAGAGACAAATTGTTGGGTTATAAAAGCAATGATCTCGATATAGCCATCAACACAATGACCGGTGAAGAATTTGCTGAACTACTGAATGAGTATCTGTCAAAACATGAGTCTAAATATGGGACTAATGCCCACAACATTCACAAGATTGAGAAAAACCCCGAAAAATCTAAGCATTTAGAAACAGCGACTACCAAGTTGTATGGACTGGATATCGACTTTGTGAATTTAAGATGTGAAGAATATACAGAGGAGAGTAGAATTCCTAAAGTTAAATTCGGAACTCCTGAAGAGGATGCTTTGAGAAGAGATGCCACGCTGAATGCTTTGTTTTATAATATTCGCACTGGTGAAGTAGAAGACTTCACAAAAACTGGATTACGAGATTTGAAAAATGGGCTACTCCGTACACCATTGAAACCGCTGAAAACATTCTTAGACGATCCTTTAAGAGTTTTGAGGTTGATCCGGTTCGCTTCGAGATTTGATTTTCGGATTGAGAATGAGACTTTGGAAGCAATGAAGAACCCATCAATCAGAGTTGTATTACTGAATAAGATCAGCAGAGAAAGAATCGGCACTGAACTGGAAAAAATTCTGAAGACTTCTGATCCTTATTATGGATTCCAGCTTATTTATGACACAAATCTGATTGAATCTGTTTTCAATTTTGGAGCATTACAATCCGATGTTGAATCACTGAATGAGGATCGAATCGAGGAGATTTTAGAGATAACACATAAAGTTTCAGAAGGAGCGCCGAAAGTAATTAAAACTCTACAGAGCTTTAAACCGAATGAGATTGAGCTTTCTACCCTGATCTATGAGCTCATTACTAACCCTACAAAAAAGAAGCTAATCTGGTTCTCTCTACTTCTGTCGCCATGGGGCGCTACAAAAGTAAGATTTGCTCCTAGTAAAAAATCAGCTTTTTTTGCTGCTGAGTTGATCATGAAAGAAGGTGTAAAGTGTCCAAAAAATGATGCAGATGCTTGCACGAAGGTTATATCCACTATAGACCAATACAGAAGTGTTGTAGAGCAAGCCGGTGAACTGAAAAGATCCGAATTAGGTTTATTCCTGAAACCTTACGGTGAAAACTATGAACTTGCCCTCGTTGTCAATGCTCTACAAGAAATAGTGGAAGGTAATGACGCTCTCAGTGTTTTAACGAAATACCAGAAATTTGATGAATTAATTAAAGAGAGGGATTTACTTCATGTTGCACAATTGAAATCACTGATTAATGGTAAAGATCTTTCTAAAAGATTAAACAAGAAGCCAGGGCCTTGGATGAAAGATCTCAATGATAAAATTTTTATTTGGCAGCTGGATAATCCTGATAAGAGCGCCGAAGATTGTTTCGAATACGTTCAAAGCACATTTAATTAATAGTTGTGAAACGTAGATATTACTTTTTTTTTTGGTTCGGGATTAATCCAAATCTATACATCTCTTCGATAGAGCTTATTATGCATATGCAGATTGCTGAACAGGGAAAGGAAAGCAGGCAGGAAATGGACTAAAATGAGAAAGAAATAACTAACTGGAAACTGAACAACCCACTTCTATCGGTAGTGGCTAGAGGAACAATAGAATAGAGTGAGCTGAATGTACAATGTGCTTTAGTAAGCGTTGTTATCATAAGTAATGAACGAATTCATATCAAAGAAGGAAGCTTCTTCATTCTCGTAAATGAGCGAGTCTTGATGAGGATGGTGAGGTAAAGGAGGATCATTTGTGGGATGAACTGAGATCTCAAAAGTGTCATTATTTGAGAAGCTTAAATCTGCCGATTCGCTTAACAGATTTGCTGGATTTGTCCATGAGTCTTCGTGGTTGTCAATGTTTTTGATTGTGTCATCGGGTTGTAAAGCGCTGTTGGATTGATTGAAAAACTCAGAGTTTGAATAGTTGTGTATAGCCAAAGACTCGCTGGTGTAAGTAGGCTCTGATTCGTTATCTGACGAGTTGCTAGTCTCTAGTGGAGGACCCAGTTGGATGATGTTTTCAGAAATAGAAGCAGTGTGTCTATGATGCGGCTGTGGAGAGCCTGTATCAGAATCGTCAAAGAAGGAAAATTGTGGAGCGATGTTCAAAAGAGGTTGTGATTCGCTAACTCTGTGTAAACTAGTTGGTGGAAGCAATGACGTTGGCGTTGTAAGCGGAGATCCAATAGCTTGTGACTTTATCAAATTCACTCTTGTTGGTGATATTCTTGATTTATATAGGGAGCTAATCGACGAAATGGATCTGTTTCTTGATAGTTGTCTTGTAGCAGCAATTGGCGACAAGTTCAAAACAGAGGAAGCGGTCGAGCTTCCGGTGTTTGCTCGCTTTCTTCTAGAAACCACTTTTGCAAAAGCTTTCAGTGCATCGCTGTCGTCGTTTTTCTCACCATCATACAAACTTTTGGCCGCATTGCTGTTACCATCGTTCTCTTCATCGTATCCATCGAAATATCCAGTAGGTTCCAATTGAGCTGCACCTATACCGGATACATTGAAACTCTGCGAATGTTGCTGAGGCGATTCACTTCTCTTTGGAGAGTGCAGGGGAGACCTTGAGTAAGCTGTGTTACCAAGGGAATTGTGCCTCGATAGCATGGAAAAGTCCGATACAGAGGAAGACGCAGATAGTGATAGACCATGCTGCGGTTGTAGAACAGCTCTCCCGTCTTCAGAGACCGTCATTTTCAGTGCTGTTCTGTCACTGTTGGTATTGTAGGACTGTGGATGTCTCTGAACGTTTACAACGGCGCTATACGACCTCTTGAGTGCTACATTAGCCGGCTCACGGGTGGTTTCCAACGAATTTAGGGTAGGTTTTTCGGGTGGTGTCTTTCCTGGGTCGCTTGAACCGCTGAGACGGAACAGTCTGGACATTCTGTTGCCCTGCTTTTTGGGAGAAGCTTGAGCTGGTGGCTTTGTCAATGGGCTCGCTTCATACTGTAGTTGCTGCTGCCCCGTTGGCCTCTTCTTCGGCGAGAGATCGACAAAGACAAACTCCTGCGATTGGCCCGGCTTGTTCTTCGGCCTTCTTGGAGAGGACTTCTTGGTCGTGAACTCGAGATCACTGTACTTCTGCTGCTCTAGCTGGATTTGATCATCAGTCTTGGTGTACTTCTTCAGCCTCCAAACTTTTTTGGATCCTGGCACCTGTGAACTCGCAGACTGTGCTGCTGCTGCTGCTCCCGCTCCCGTGTCGAGCTGCTGCGAGCTGCTTGAAATCACTGGAGAATTGTCAAGTGTTTCTCGTTCTTTCTCGTCCGATTTGTAGCGTCTAGAAATGCTTAGTATGTCAGCAGCAGGACCGAAAAGAAGGGAGATTAGTGCTGCTCTGCAGCGTATTCCAAAAAACATACCTTGTCACTCTCATGCCTTAAGCTAAAACTGGCAGCTGTGCAAACGGTGAAAAGAGAGCAAGAGAGGGCGGAAACCTTTAGATTGCTGAGCTCAATTGCTCAGGGAAGTTGTCTAGTGGCTGCCTAGTTCTAGCACACAGAGCAAATGAAGCACACGTTATGAGTCGAAAAAGCGCCTGTGATGAAACAGTGTGAGAAAACGAGCAGGTGTTTTCGTAGTCCTTTCCCTTCGAGCTGAATCTCGGTTCTCGTTGATCTCTCCACACTCCAGCCTCCAGCTATGCCTCTGAAAATTTTTCAGTTCTGGGTGCTTCTACAAAGGCCTGTAACCACAGAGAATTTAACCCAGCAAACACTGCTAAGGACAGCCTTCCATCACTACAGAGATACAGAATGGTTTGAGACCCTCAAGGACTTTTTTCAGGAGACTTTGATCTTCTCCCGCACGGGTCTTTTTCTAATGTCAAAGTCTCAAGAATCAACAACAGACCCCCTCCTCTGCCTCCTCTGCCTCGTATCACTAACCGAGAACCGTACAGATACGCACTTTGACTTCAATCTCGTTCGTATGAGTCCCGTTATTCTTGGCTGCTGTATCCATCGCACTCTAACATTGCTCTTTCCTCCTACTCCTACTCCTCGGCTATTGCCTGAACATTCATTGCTCTACTCTGTTTTCCGAACATCCTGTTTGTCACTGTGCTCCGTTCCTGTATGCGCAAGACCCATCAGAGTCTTGGGACTCTATGTACGTTCTCCCTTTCCATTACGCAGATAATCTAACCCTGAAACAGAGCGGAAACTGATTGAGTGCTTATTCTGTAGAGTACGAAGGAAATGAAGATCTTACAGCTTATCAATAAACATACGAGAAAGTTGAGCAATTGCTTAGACTCCTTCCTGCTTACTACGCATCTTGTCGATTCTTGAGCCTCTAGAGGTTTTCACTCAATGTATACTTGTACACAGCAGCAATCTTCATGTAGGCAAGCTCTCTCATTCCTGACCTAATCGCTAACCCTTGAGCTCTGCTCATTGCTCTCTGCTTCTCTCTATATCTCCTCCTCCTCCTCCTCCTCAGCCCTCAGCTCTCAGCCCTCAGCTGCAGAGTGTTGCACGATTCCCTAAAATTGGGCTCGGCAGATCTTCTGTTTTTTTTTTTTTTTCAATTTTCCGGAACTCGAGAATCTCGAGCTCGTTTCTTACTTGAGCTCTAGACTAAATTTGAAGGAGTCTCTCTCTCTCTCTCTATATATATATATATACATATCTCTTTGCAATACTGGGTTGGAAACCTTGCATATTGCAGACTTTTTTTAGCTTGCTCATCTCTCACTACCTGAACTGCATATCTCCTTCTGTTTCCTCTCTTTCTCCGCTCCCACGTAATCGCATTCTCAAATTCGTTTATCCACCTTATTCGAATTCTGGGAGCTTAGATAACTATCTAGAGTTGCATACGGTGGGCTAGAGTCTGCATTTTGTAGTCCTTTTTCAGGTCCTTATCTCTCTACTCTATAACACTGGATCCAGAAGGGATGGTGGCATCAAACAGGGCAAACTAGCTGTTCTGAAAAAAGTGTCGGTTGATCCGATACCCATACAAGCCACAACATGTAGCCAATATCGACTGCTGGAATTCCTCTTCATCTTATTATTATTATTATTATTATTATTATTGTTTTTTTTTTGATTTTTTTTTTTTTGGTTTTACAGTATAAAAATAAAAATACTTGTTCTTTGATGAATTTTATTAGGGCATATATGGCTTTGGGCCGAAAACTCACAGGCAGAGAATCTCACTTCAAACGTATTGCAGCAAGCTCGTCAAAACGCATCCATACGTAGATCCTGTCGTACCCTTTCACGAGCAGCCGATTAGGGTACCAAAGAATAAAGTCTTACTCTGTCCCAGAGAGGTGCCCTGATATTTATTTGCCTGGGGTTGCGACAGTAACAATAGAATCTGGCTGTACCAAAATATACATACTAATATGTAGCGAGCTGTAATGGACTCGTCTACGGAGCGAAATAGTCCAGTTATCCTCTGATTTGACACAGGAACGTTCAACAGGTATAGGAGAATCTGAAAATTCAAGCAGTAAAAATTGCACCGACAAATACTGGTTCATAAAGCCGTTTCTGTAACCCTCGTAGCGAGGCCTCCTTCTGAGATCAAACAATTTATCCTTTTTAGGTGAACTTCCTAATCGGGTACAGAACCAAATGCAAAAAAAAAAACCAATCGGTATGACTCCAAATACGAAAAGCAAAAAGAAGTAGATATAAAGTTACAATATCTGATATAAACAAAATAATATACATTAAACCTCCATCATTTCTTACTGGTTTTACTTAGCAGACTTTCAGCTGTAGTAATTCCTGGCAAATCCAATGAAGTTCTAGCATTCTCAACAGAAATTCGACCGTTGTCTAGTTGTCTCTCTCTAAGCATAGACAATCTTGCTCTATCCAATGAGGCTCTTGGCACGTAGTTCTCTACACCATCCGTATCAGCATTGTTGTCATTCACATGATTAGAGTCTTGACTGAACCGCTGTCTGAATCTAGGAGTGCCATCCTGGTCAACCAACTGTAAGGATATCTCCTCCGTGTTGACATCTCCATGGTTGTACTGGAGATGGTTGGATTGTTGAGAGGAAGCCTTGCGATGTCTTGAGAAAATCGACGAATGTCTTTGATGAAGTGGAGATGTTGGCGCACTCGTGCTTCTTATTTGAGATTCCAGAGAGTGGTCAGCGGAATATTTAGAAATTTTTGGACGGTCAGGATCTGTTGGATCGTAGTTTCTTGGATATTGGCTGAAATCACCCCGGCTAACGCATTCTCGAATAATATCAATGTCTTTAGGATAGAAGAACTTTTGAATAACATCGTATAAAAATCTTGGCAATAGACAGATGATTATGCCAACGAATAGACAGGCCCAAAATGAGGTGGCACCATAACACTGCGCAGCAGATTTATAATACTCCATTGACGTTAACGATGAACTCCAAATACCTGTCCAAGCAAACACGATGATAATGGACAAGAAGATGAATAAAAGATTAAACCAATCCCATGTGTACAAATGCATTAGAATGTAAAGATTACAAGAAGTTGAAGCAATTGTTGCAACATAGGTACCCATCCAATAACGATGGTCCAAATTCAACCCATTAAAGGTCACAAATTCACCAGTGAAGTAGAGACAATATGGGAAGAAATATGAGATAACAGATTGATATAACCCATCCAGCATATAGAGCCAAAACTTGGTCATGTTCCATTCTGCTCTATAGATACCAGTGGTGTAGAGTTGAGGAACTAATAACGATACAACATCATTCACGTCCTGATCAAAGATACCCAAGAAAATGACAGGTAATGATGTGAATGCCAAGTTATAGAACATCAAATAAGTGTACTCGAAAAGATAGGTTCCATCAAACTGATCGTAGATACCGTACCAAAATAATGCCAGGGTAAAAATAACATTCTTGAAAAAAAAGCTCGGAATCATCTCTGATAATCTTTTGTATGACCATCTACCATGCACCAACAGTAACCTTGCAAGATATCTAAATTGACCAAAAGCATAATCAGAAGACATTGCCGCTTGACGACCCTCTTCACCAGCAATACCAACACCGATATCAGCAGATTGAATCATACCAACATCATTAGCACCATCTCCAATAGCTAATGTCATGACATCGAGGTTTGTTTTAACCATCTTAACAACGGCAGCTTTCTGGGCTGGCGAAACTCTGCAACATAAAACTGCTTTACACTGTTTACAGAGAAGCAGAAATTTGATCTGGTTATCGTTCTGCAAGGCAATCTTTAGCGCGTCACCATCAATGACAACACCATAATTTCCTTTTGGTGGACCATGCTCTTTCTTCATTACCTCCAACTCATCCCAAGAGCCTTCCATATTGAACTTCTCGGATAGATATGTATCCAGCAAGCTCGAAACAATCGTCTTTGGGTCACTTGAAATCTTTTCAACGTCATCGCCTTGAGTTTTCAAAACCAACAGCTCCATGTCATTGCCTAACAAGTTACAAGAGAATCCAATATTAATCGCAGTCTCAACCTTATCACCAGTCAAAACCCATAATTTAATACCTGCTTGTGCCAAGACAGCAATAGCTTCCGGAACACCATCTTGCAAACGATCTTCAATGGCTGTACCTCCTAACAAGATCATTTCTCTTTCAATAGAATCTGCAACTTCCTCCATCTTTTCCTCTCTCTTAACTAGAGCTGCTGCTGCTATCTCATGCTTTTTGTTCCAGCGTTCATATTCATCCCAAGAAATCTCTCTTTGGGCAATACACAAGGTTCTCAAACCCTCAGTGGCATATTGCTCAAGATGGAGAGCAGTCCTTTCCATTAATGTTTCATCTTGATGCTTTTTCAGTCTAGAATAGATGATCGAATCAGCACCTTTACAGATAAGTAATGCTTTTGGTGGAACGTTTGGATCTTCGGAAGGAATTTTAATGATTGCACTCATTCTCTTTCTAGTTGAATTGAACTCTAGGATATTCAGAACTTGATACTCCTTTTGAACACCTTGTACATCCACAATAACTCCCTTTTTGGTTCTTCCAATAAAGGAATAACCGACATCTCTGGCAGTACCAACCAGCGCAGCCTCATCTGGAGATTGAGCTTTCAGCAAAATGTGATCAGGATCGTCCTTCTCAGGTTCTGCTAAAACAGAGTGACACAACGCCAGTGCAAGCATAAAATGCTCGTTTGCCCTCTGTTGTTCATCACCATTTGCACCTTTCAAATCTTGAACGAATTCTTTGGATATGAAAGTGACTTCGGCTGGTCTAAGTTGTTTGTTTGGAGCAATTGAATATAACTGCTGTATCATCTCTTCCTTGTCTGCGGCGATTTCACTCTTCTCACGTGCGCCTTCTTCTTCAACATCGATACCTTGTCTCTTTCTCAAACCAGCCAAAGCTTCCGTATATGCTCTTCCATAGCTAATTCCATTTATGGTACATTTCTTGAATTCCATAACATTTTGGGTTAAAGTACCTGTTTTATCACTGAACACATACTCAATTTGTCCCAGATCATCGGATATATTCCAGGATTTTGGAGTACACGGATAATCTAATCTTTCGTAATACATATTAACATCAGAGTATATGAAATATGCTTGTGCTGTTTTGATAATCTCAATAGAAATATAAAGGGAGATTGGAACCAGTGATTGGTATAAAATGAGCGCAACGAAGAACCCAACAACACCATTAGCGGCAGCAGATCCAGAAATAGTACCATACTCGAAATAAGTTCTCGAGTTCAAAGTTTGACGATATGAGATACCGTTCACTATACCTGAAACGAAACACAGCACGAATAGCAGAACAAAATTTAACAAAACAGGATAATTCAATTCTCTTGCAATTCTTGATTTCTTGGTTGGAGTTTCACCAGAGTTCAGCATGATCTTTGTGTCGCTACCGGTAAACATAACTATACCTAGAGCCCACTTGGTGTTTCTTAGAGAACAGCCTCTCAAGAGCATATTGTTGATTGTTATTGGTTCATTTCTGACTTCAGAATCTTCACCATACCATTTCAAATTACCTTGGTAATTGTATAAATTGGAGTGTGGACCTTCACTCTCTATCCAAAATTTTGACTTTTGAATATCTCTTGAATGTCTGATTCGATGACCTGCTTTTAGGGCTTGACGAACTTTCAGATTCGTCTCACCATCAAGATTCTTAGTTTCGACATAACATGCACCATCAGCATCTGAAGTTGACAGTAAAATGATATCAGCAGGGATTTCATCATTATTATGTATCCTTACAATGTCACCAACTTTCACATTTTTCCAATAGTCTTTTACGAATCTGGAATCTTCAGTCGATTGAGTTGCAAAGTTTGGGTCAATGACAGACTCATCTCTTGAAAAAGCATTGTCATCGCTAAATGGATTGTCAACACTCGAACGGCCATTTCTTGCAAAGTCGTCTAGCTGGAAAGATTTTCTGTTGTCTTCAAAACTATCAAAAGATTGTCTCATGTTGATAGATTCTTTGGCCAATCGAGATAATCTTGCCTTTTCTTTGCCTTCTTTAGTCAGATGTTCCGAGCAGTATTTTATGAACTTCATCATTACTCTTGTATTTGCCTTTTTGAACTTTCTCCATAACGATACATTATCATCCGACATATTGTTATTTTTCACACCGTGCAAAATGTGAGTTGGTGTGTTGTTCAGCTCCATATCCAATCCTGTACGTCTTGAATCTTCAATAGCATCCTTTATTGCAGTTATGATGACAATAACAATCAAAGGAACCATTGACATACCTGGGTTTGTGACACCAAAAATATTAAAGAACCCTAGAATAATCAATGCAAGGAAATAGATATTAGCAACATTTCTGAATTGGAATATTAAATTCTTGGGTAAGAATGTAAGTGGGGTGTACTTGGTGGTTCTGATTTTATTTCTAGGATATTGCGTAATGGGCTCATTGTTTTCGTTAACCATCTCCTGCGGCAATGGCATATTAAAATATACTGATCTAAATTCGTTTGATCTATTTTTGGAACTGTCTTCGTCATCGTCGTTTTTACTACTCTCACTCTCTTCGTCGTCATCAGCATCGTGATGTGGCTTCTCATGTCTGGTTTTCCAGTTCAATGTTTTGGTTCTTCCAACCAGATTCCGCCCTTTCTTGTTTCGTTGCGTACCCCAACGATGTATTTTCATGATTGAGCTTTTTCTCTTCACACCCCCATTCGAGTTGTCATCGAATTTGTCATCGTCCAAATCATGAGTACTATTGGACGAACTATCAAACCTGGCATGTGTGCTCAACTGTGGTGTTTGCGTGAACGAGTCGTTCGAAGTTTGTCTGGTCAACTCTTCCACGGACGAAGATTTGTTCTTGTTGTTCTCCTCTATCGTCGTGCTGTGATCGCTGAATGCGATTCTGGCGTTTGATCTCCTGCTCGACTGACCCCTTTTCAAGATCGAAGCCGCCCTCTTTGGAACCTGAAGTGAGGGACTGTTAGCAGTACTGTTCGAGTCTGAAAACACCCCTTCGTCCTCGCCCTTATTGCTGTTGCCAGCGACCAGGTTTGTTTGGCTATTGAGGTTGACGTCAACCAGCTGATGGGTGTCGGCAAAGGGGCTGTTCGGAGAGCTGTTAGCGTCCATGTGATTCTAGCGGAACTGTATATGTGCGTAGCTCTCGCTCTTAGAGTCCTGAATCAACAATGGTTATCACAATAAACAGAAGCGCGGCAGTAGTTCTAGTACTGGCAAATATAGGAATTCGAAGCAAGCGGTGGGCCGGACAGTCGTGCGAAAATATCTCGCCAACGCTGCCTTTGTATCTGGCAGATAAATAGAAGCAGTTCAAAGAGAGTACTCACAAGGCACAAACGAAAGTTCCTTTCTCTGCCTGTCAGTATCCAGCTCAGCTCAGCTTTATTACTTCAGCAATAAGTAATTAAATAACGTGTGTGTGTGTGTGGTTTTCCGCTATTTTTTTGATCCAAAGTTGATCGACTCGCTTTTTCTGGATGTCCTGTTCGGGAAATTAGCGCGGTTGAGCCGAAGCTTGAAATAAAGACATCTTCCACGGTTCGAACCCGCGGCGTGAGGAGGAGTGGGGGAGGGGGAGGGGGTCATACAAGGATTGAGGAAGAACCTACATGATTTGGTGACTTTCATCAAAGCTTTGTAGGATAAAAAGCATTGTATAGCTCTAAATATAAGTTCTCCGTTCTTACTAGCTGGAGGCGTACTCTTTAGTCCATGCCTTCGCAGTGTTTATGGCCTTCGTCTCGTTCTGGAGCCAGTCCTCTGCAACGTCGTTAGCCAAAGGGTCGTTTGGATTTGGCGCTGCAAGCAAGGCCTGTACAGAGAGTAGGATGGTTCTGATCTGTAAAGCAGGCGACCAATTGTCTGTAGAAAGAGGAGGGAGCCGGTTAGTATCGAAATTATTTGTGGCATTTGGAGATGTAAATTCAGAATGCGATCTCAGTTGCAAAACTCACTTTTCAACACATCAAGACATATTCTTCCTAGTTTGTCTATGTTTGGGTGATATATCTTGGTCAAGAATCTCACCTTGGGAGCAATCACTGAAAAAAATCATGAGTCAGTATACGGATCGATATAGTAGAACCATCAATTCTGTAAAGAAACCTTACTTGGATAGTCGTCTGGTAGATACAACTCTAGCTTGAAGACACCGCCTTCGTATGGCGATTGGTCAGGGCCCTCGATTGTGACATCGAAATATCTCAAATTGTCCTCATGAGGCACAGCCGTTATACCTGGCACTGGATCACTGACTAGTCTCTCGGTCTCCTGTCAGGATGTAAGTTAGCATTCTCGCCACACAGAAACAGCAAAGATCTATTATTCCACCCGGGTGCTTACCTTGATAATCCTCTTTGGTAATAAAGACATCCTGATGTAAATCTTTCCAGCAAACTCTGATGAGATCGACTCAAAAAATCCACGCCAAAAGGATCTATGCAAAGTTCAAGTTCTTCTCAGCTTCTTGATACTAATTCACGTATTCTTCTTTCTATCGCGAACTGATAGATGAAAAATAGGCCAAAAAATATTAAAGTTAACGGTTTACACAGACGTACCCAAAAAAACGAAGAAGAAAGAGGAAAAGGGTAAGCAACGAGTCTATCATGTCAATCATAGCGAAAGTCACGTATTTTGTGACCGGTATTGCACTGCTGCTCAATCTCTATATCTACACCTACCCAAGTTTGAACCCAACAGCGTGCTCATGGCCTCAACAAACTCCCAAAGCGTCTGCTTCAGAGAATGAATACGTTGCAAAACTAAGGAAAGTCTCGTACTTTGGAGATCTCTTCAGTCAGTACCTCTCGCCAATAGAGACCAAAGAATCCAATGTTCCAGATATCAAGATGCTTGCCTTTGGAGACCCTCAGATCAAGGGTAACTGGCCATCAACGCCTTATATCAAGCGCCTTGACACGTACGGTAACGACTACTATTTGGGCCACATCTACAGAACTATGAAAAAGCGTCTATCGCCTACCCATGTTGCTGTACTCGGTGACTTGTTCAGCTCTCAGTGGATTGGCGATAGCGAGTTTTTCAATAGAACGAAACGTTATGTTACGAGATTGTTTGACCAACCAGATGAACATCGTGAATACGTTCTAGATTTTATCAAGACCCACGAGAGAGTCGACTGGCAAACGTATCTCAACGTCACCAAATCCAAACATATCCACGATCTTGAATTTGGATACGAGGATGTCTACGATTGGAACACCCCAAATTACGTGAAAAAGTTTGCAAATGAACCGCTGTTCTTGAATGTCACTGGTAACCACGACGTTGGCTATTCAGGTGATGCGACCTGGCAACATATGGCTAGATATACTCAGCTATTTGGAAAGGATAACTTCTGGATAGAGTATGAACGTGGAACTCCTCATGCCTGGAGAATTGTCGTTTTGAATACCTTACTATTAGAAGGGCCTGCCCTGCAACCAGAGTTTGTTGACTACACCTGGGAGTTTTTGTATCAGCTTTTCGAAAGAAAATTTGAAGGATCCACCATTTTGCTTACTCATGTACCATTCTACAAAGAAGAAGGTTTATGCGTCGATGGTCCCTACGTTGATTACTATAATAACGAAACATCGAAAAGGGAACCTTATAAACTAGGACTACTACGGTCGCAGAACCATCTAACCTACGACGTAACTCAGAGAGTGTTGAACTTAGTTTTCAACTCAAAGCCCGGTATAATCTTGACAGGACATGACCATGAGGGCTGCGAGTCGTACTACAACAAGAATACAACAAGTGCCAGTTGGTGGGCCTCCAAGAAGAAAGAATCAGCTGTTGCTATCAAGGAGGTTACAGTCCGTGCAATGATGGGCGAGTATGATGGTAATTCTGGGCTTATGGATGGTCATTTCAATGAACAAAAACAGGAATGGGAGTTTCAGTTCACATTGTGCCCATTCATTGTTCAGCACGTCTGGTGGGTGACAAAGGTTGCTACAATCATTGCTGTTGCATTGTTCTCTACAGTGTTCGTTTTTCAACTATGATCATACGTTCCATTGAGATCACTGTTAGTGAATAATTATTATTGCTCTACTATGCTAGAGTTTAACGATACAAATATCAAAGAGTAATCTTAATCGTGCTTCTATTGAGATCAGAATATATCTATAAGTTGGATCAATACATAAACCCTTTCTCCTCCTCCTATTTCTTTTAGCCTTTCGTATAGCATATATGTGACCTGTTTTTCTACCAAGATTTAGCTCAAGACATTCATTCATACCAGTAAATTTGTGATAGTGAGCCTGGCCTATGAATGTGAAGTGGAAAGAGATAAAGTACAACAGAATGAGCATTACTTTGAACATTGAGCATTATCTGAACGGCATCAATCTTCCGTAATATATGCTGTCCAAGGCTGTCAACATGCTCCTCGCAACACAGCTTTTAGCATTAATGAGAATATTACAACTACGAACAAACAAGTTAGCGAATTCCATTTCCGAACTATACACCACTTTTCTATAATTACACAAAGTACCCTGCTGGGACATGTTCCCCCGTCTTTCCTTTCTTTTCCAGCAGCCTCGATTTAGAGCGCTTTGCGTATTTCCACATCTTCTAGCGAAATAACGGTCATGGAGCTGGAGCGCAGAGATGATCCTCGTCATGAAATCTACGTTCGATTTTGCTAGCTCTCAATGGGATACAAATGGCAGCGATGAGTTCTGTAATACATTGCTCAAAACTGGAGGTAAAAGACCTTCGTAATCTTCTCATCTATCATTCTATAGGCCTCTCTTTGGCTATGGCCTAGTTAGTGTTCTGAACGTGCTTCTGAAACGGTTTCACTATTATCAATTGGCCTTACGTTTTCGATTTCTCATCATCCTTCGTGCCTTGCATTCCTTTGCAGCTGCTACCCCATTTATATAATGACAGCATTTATATAATGACAGCATTCATATAGCGATCAGTATATCGGTTTTCAATGTAATGTCGATATAGGCTTACACCAGCACTCCAAAGGAAGTTGCATGGAAGGGTCCATCTCTTGATGAAGGTTTAATATCTGGTTTCATACTGACAAACACTATCTGAAAATTTAAAATATTAAATATTTATGTAGTATTTATTACGTCTTTTCCGGTCAATCTTGGGCGTCTACAACCTAACATACAGCATCATATGGGAAAAGAGACCCCGAATACGTTGTTTCCTAGCGGTTCTAAAGAGTGAACGGCAGCGGTGTTTTGACTCTCAATACTGGGAGTGTGTATATCAATTTGTCTTTTGGAACACCGTTTCCAGATCCGGTTTCCCCGGAAGTGTTTTTAGTCTTCTCATCCGGACACAGAAAAATAGCGAAGACAGAACGAAAGAAGAGGAAAAGAGGCAGAATCAGAAGTATACCTGGCTAGCTTAACGAGAACATCTCTCTCACCTTTTGTGCATCATGGTAAAGGATACGACATACTACGACATCCTAGGCATTTCCCCGGACGCAACTGCGGTGGAGATCAAGAAAGCTTACCGTAAAAAAGCAATTCTAACACATCCAGATAAACATCCAGATGATCCAGAAGCTGCAACTAAGTTCCAGCAGGTTAGTGAGGCCTACCAGGTTTTAGAAGACAAAGATCTCAGGGCCAAGTATGACATGTATGGGAAAGATGAGGCCGTTCCTGATGCTGGGTTTGCTGATGCTGGAGATTTCTTCACAAGCATTTTCGGAGGTGAAGCCTTCCAGGAGTGGATTGGCGAGTTATCGATGATGAAAGATATGAGCGATGCTGCGGGGATTATGGGTATGGATGAAGAAGGTAATGGAGGCACAGCTGCTGAAGGCGGTGCTCAAACAGCTGCATCAGCCAACGGGTCATCAGCTGGATCGAATGGAAAAGCTTCAAATTCTACAGATGTTTTACATCAGCCAGGTGGAGCTGCAACGGGTTCTAAAAAACCTTCCACAAAGATGACTAAAGAGCAACGTGAAGAGCTTTACAAGCTACAGCTGCAGAAAAGAGAGGAAAAGAAGAAAAGAGTTGAGGAACTGACAGTAAAGTTGAATACAAGAATAGATAAATTAATTACTGCTTCAAAGGATAAAGAAGCAGTTGCCAAGTTCAAGGCTGAATTAGAGAAAGAAATCGAAGATTTGAAGATTGAATCTTTTGGAATTCAACTATTGCACACTATTGGTAAAGTTTATCATACGCAGGCCTCCGATTATCTAAAATCTCAAAAGACATTTGGGATTTCCAAAATTTTCACCAGCGTGAAACAAAAGGGCTCGACAGCCAAAAGCGCATACAACATATTGTCAACAGCTATGGATGCACAGATGGCAATGGAAGAAATGGCAAAGGCTCAGGAAAAGGATGAACAGTGGGATCAGTACAAACAAGCTGCATACGAACGTACGATGACCGGGAAATTTTTAGCCACTGCTTGGGCCGCTTCGAAGTTTGAAATCCAAGGGGTGTTGAAAAGTGTTTGCGACAACGTACTACATGATAAATCAGTGTCTTCGAAGCAAAGAATTGCCAAAGCTCAAGCTTTGTTATTAATAGGTGATGAGTTCTTACGTGCAGAGAGAAGTCCAGAAGAAGCCGAAGAAGCTCGAGTGTTTGAAGAGCTGATGGCAGACGCCACCACGAAGAAATCTAAGAAAAAATGAGTGTTCCCTTAAGTCATTTTGTTAATTGTATAGTAATTTGGGACGCTTGAAATTGTTTAAATATCCGGAGTCTATGTTGTTGTTGACACTCTTTAATAGAAATGTGTACGTATATACATGTATATATGCATATATATATATATATATATATATATTGATTTCAATACCAAAGTTATACATCACAAAGTTACTGCGTAACAATTACAAGCCTCGTCTCCTATTAGTTATTAAGATTACTGTAAATCATGTCTATACACCTGATGAACCAAACTGTGAAGCCCAATCTTCAAATTGAGCCAAATTCTCTCTACTAACACTTGGTTTTATATATTTCAAAGACTTTTCAAAATCCTCAAGGCAAATAGGTCTAATCTCTTCTCGTGATGTACTCAATAATTTGTCTCCTAATGATCTCAAAGGACCCATTGCAGCATCTTTAGCTAGGGCTGTTATATCACTTCCTGAGTATCCATCTGTGATTTCAACGAGCTTATTGGTATCTTTCTCATCCAATGAATGCTTTTGATGTGCCAATAGTCTAACCAGTTGGGCTCTTCTTGTATCTTCTTCAGGCAACGGGATGTACTGACGGCGAACAAATCTTCTTCTAGCTGCCTCATCAATCGACCATGGTAAATTTGTCGCAGCTAGCACAAGAACTCTCTGTAAGTCCTCACCATGGTCTTTTCCGGCAGCTGCATGTGTAAGTTCACTCCATTGGATTAGAAACTCATTTTTGATTCTTCTTGAGCTTTCATGTTCACCGTTCTCATTTCTGGAACTCAACAAGGAGTCAATCTCATCAACGAATATAATCGAGGGTGATAATTTCCTAGCTAACAAGAACAAAGCGCGAACCAACTTTTCACTCTCACCAAGAAATTTGGACGTTAGTGACGAAGCACTGATGCTGAAAAATGTAGATTTTGATTCAGTAGCGACGGCTCTTGCTAGCATTGTCTTTCCTGTACCTGGTGGACCGAATAATAGCATTCCTCTGGCAGGCTCTCTCAATCCGGAGAACAAATCAGGTCTTAAAAATGGGTAAACGACAGTCTCTTTCAATGAGTTCTTTGCAGTTTCTAAACCTGCAATATCATCCCAATGGACTTCATCACCTGTGACCACGATCTCGTTAAAGATTTGCTTTGCGGCATTGTAATCTATTCCCCTGACCTCCGATATGATTTGGTCCTCCATTTTTGCACGGATTTCCTTTTCGGATAAGTTTGCCTCATCGGCAAATTCATCAGAATCATTTGAATTTATTGTTTCTGTGTCTTTAGTTTCGTCTCGTAGAGGTGATACAGAACGAGACCTCAGTGGCTGTTTGTTGGCATTTGCTGAAGGTTTCAAAGTATTTGATGGTGGTGCACGAGCTGCCGGTTTTTTGGCCGTCGATGTAGAGTTTGATGATGGATTGATGGGCTTTTTGATGGCTTTTGAAACTGTTGAGGAAGTCTTTGTTGGTATTTTTTTGTAATGTGGCAATATTTTCCTTTGCGGTGCATTGGAAGCTGAAGGAGCTTGATGAGATTTGATAGTGGGTCTATTTGTAGTAGAGGATGGCTTTGGCTTTGAGGATGGTTTGGGCTTTGAAGTGGTTTTGGCGTTTGTACCAGTTGCAGCACTGTTTAACCTTGTGCTTGGAAGACTAGTGAATAATCCAGAACTCTTTGTTGATAGATTGGGTGTTGACTTGTTTTGTGAGGTGAGAACCGTTTTCTTCGTTGGTCTTAGTATTGTCGCATCAGAAAGTGAAGTTGGCTTTGTAGGAGACTTTGGTCTCGAGATAAGAGGATCGTCACTAGTCTTTGATCTAGACAGCTTTGTGTGATTTCCGACAGCTTCCAACTGAGACAGAGCCTCGTTTCTCTTGATATCCCGGAAGCTTTGTTCGTCATCACTGAGCGAGTCTAGTTTTATAATCTCGATATTCAAGTCATCGACATTGTCCAAAAACACATCGGCAGCATCATTATCAAAGTCTGGGAACAACTCGTCGCTTTGGTCGTTCTCGTCTTCCTCTTTAGACTTACGAACTAGCTTGCTGTTTACTGTGGAGTTGAGGCTCTTTGAAGGTGCCCAGTTCTGCTTGTTGTTTGAAAAAGTCGTTGTGGCAGCAATTTTGGATATATCTGAAGGCTTGCTGATCGTGTTGTTGAAACTCGTCTTTGGCAATCTCTCAGGCCGTAATGTCTTCAGCAATCTGGGTTGGGTCTGTGCAAGTTGTTGCTGTTTGGAAGTGAAGCTCTGATGCTGGCCGTTTCTTAAAGTAGGCACAGTATAGTTTGAGTTCCCTGAATTTCGTTGATCGCTAGCTCTTTTCTGGGCTTCTCTCTTCAAGCTCGTCTCGTATAAACGATTCACACGGTTCAAATGATGCTGTGCTTTGTTATCTAGAGCTCTGATTCCGTCTTTGATGCTCAACTCGTCTGCCGAGTAGTTGTGGTTAGAGTACGTTTGGTTCAAAACGTCCAACTTGAAAAGAACCTGTGTGTGTAGAGACTTCCAACCCAGCAGAGCCCGCTTGTAATCTTGGTTTTCTTCGAGCGACAAGTTGTGTATAGTCCCATTTGCAGTTTCGTCATAAAGCTGAGTCAAATCGTCCAGGGGCGATGACGGCTTTTTTCTTATAAAGTTCATCGATTATGACGATGTAGTTGTGAGATGGCACTGTGTGCTTTTGCGATTTCGTATGTGTGGATGATGGCGTGCAGTAGTCTGATTTGCTAGCATAAAAGTTCTCTCTTTCTTGAAGCGGAGGCAGGCCGAGTGTGATCGATACCGAGGAGCACTAGTAGCAGATAGTAGTAGTAGTGGTGGTAGTAGTAGCAGCAGCAGCAAAAAGCAGCGCAGGCCTACTTGGGATGATCAGAGAGACAGGCAGACGAATGGACGGACGGACTGACTGACGGACTGACTGACTGACTGACTGAGAAGGTTGGAGTCTGGATGGGACGCAAAAAATGACAATAAAGTAGCTGATAAGTTCCAATAGAAGAGACCAGCCAGATCGTGGAGGAGGAGGAGCAGCAGCAGCAGCGGCAGCGGCAGCAGCGAAGTGGGTCTGGGCAAGGAGGAGGAATGAAAGATCAATAGATGTGGGAACTGTGAATGAAGAAGAGTATGAACTGTTCAGGGGACGAAGATGGAACAGGAGTGTAAACACAACGGAACCAAATAAAATGAAACAAAAACTGAAACAAATCGACTCTCTCCTTTTCTTGCAGCTATACAAACGATTATAATCTAAACCAAAATGGCTGTTTTTGAGATTGTTTTTTTTTTTTATTTTAAGTTTTTCGAGTATTTTTAAAGAAAAAATCAGACTCAAAATCAGGTAAAATACCCAAATCGAACAGAGTAGTTAAGTGATAACGATAGTACGTGCTAGTAGTAGTAGTAGTAGTAGTAGTACGTCACAGTAGTAGTACCGGCAGAGAAAACGAGAGAGGGATCGAGCGGGCCTGGCACTATTGAGAAGAAGAGGCGCAAATAAGAGCCATGCGGATCATCAAAAGACACAAAGTGGGAAAGGTATCGTTCCTTTTGAAACCCCACTGCCCTGTGTTTCAGTCTCTATGCATCCTTCTCTCTTCCTATCTATATATATATATATATATATATATATATATGCACGAGCCCGATCTACTTTTGTACCTCTTCCGTATCGACTGTATTCAACAACTACGGACATAAATATACGTCTCGACACATATAAAACACATAAACACAAAGAGCAGAGCAAAAAAAAAAAATTAAAAAAAAGAACATGGAAAAAAGAGTTACACGGTCGCAAATTTCCATAGACAATAAGCAGCGAAACACGCACAAACGTCAGTTGATCGTTGGTTTATGGCCTTCGATTCGACCTTGTACTTGGCGGCACCGTCCTGTTTTACATATAAATATACACTGTAGTCTCTAACAAACATACTCCGGGTAACTTTATAATACTTGTGTGTTTTTTTTTTTTTTTTTTTTTTTTTTTTTTTAAGGTGGTG
>JAKTRK010000064.1:0-58524 GCA_030579675.1 Liangdongia quercuum | reverse complement strand
AGTACGTCAGGCCTGAGATTCCAACGAGCAGATGGTGCTCGTCTTTGCAGTTCAACGACGTCAAAAGGTTCCTCATCGTTAAGCTCTATATCTCAGAAAAGACCGATGAGAAGTAGAACGTTCTAAAAACTTTTAGCCTTTACTTTATCATCATTCAAAGTCACGTGCTACACACTTCAACGCCGATGTGGCTCAGTACTTTATTATATCATTCAAACCCCGAAAGCATTAAGTGGCTAGTGCTATATATTTGTTGGGGACACGCGGTTGGGCCACTGCTGAGAGATGGAGTGAAGCGGGAAAAAATTTAATGAGCTGATTGAGAGAGCAAAGAAGGTCTTCATAAGATACTGCTACAAAGTGGTGAAGTGCTTGGTTTGGTGTAATCAAATATGGCTAAAAGAACTCTAGGTTTAGGACAAGCGGCCAAAGAACGTAAAAAGCAGAAAGTTAAATCAATTGGTAAGAAAGAAAGGCAAAAGGATAAAGAGCTTGATGGAGAAAGCCCAAAACGTCAGGGCAACGAAATTACAGTGGAATTGGGCGAAGAGGTCGATCCAGATGATGAATTAGCACAACTAAGAGCATTATGGGCTACATATCTTGGATCTGAAAAAGACAACGAGCTGATCCTAAATGGTATTGTTCATGAATGCGATCGCTTATTAAGAAAGAAGAAAGAGCAAGAAAGACTGCCACCGGACTTCTATGCGATCTATGCACTGGCTCTTGCTGATTTAGCAGTGTTCCACACAGATGATGAAACCGATGGTAAAGTCAAAGATTATTTTGATGCAGCTTTAGAAAGAGTAGAGATAGGTGAACAAGAATACCCTAATTCCATCGAGCTGAAGTTTGCAAGAAGTAGAATACTGATCAGTCGAATTCCGCTAGAATATCTGGTACAGTTGGATTCAAAATCTCAAAATGATGATTCAAAGGTTAAAATTGATGAAATTATTAATGAAGCGATATCTAACTATGAAGAAGCTGAGGATTCCGTGAAAGTGCTTGAAAATTATGCCATGCTAAATAGTTCAGTTTTTGACATTCTCGTATCTTTCGATGATTTGCTAGATGTTGTACAAAATTTTGGGAAGCAAAGTTTAGCGGTTGACGGGCTGGATAGTGATGCTGAAGATGAAGAAGAGCAAGAAACCAAGTTGCCGGAAAAGCATCCCCTATACAAAACTGAGAAGAGCATACCCCGACTCTTGGAATGGACTACTAGACATGCTCAGATATTTCATGAATTGTTATCAAAGAGCATGAATGATCTGTTGTCAAAAGACCGTGAACACCTGAATAAAGAGCAACAGAAAAAAGTTGATTTTTACAAATCGGTTTCTCATAAAGTAGGTCAGCTATTCTTGCAAGCTGCAGAAAGACCATCGAAAATTTTTACAACGATAACGTACGAATCAGACGTTGAAGATGATACAACCATAGATGGTCTTACGGCAAAAGATGCACAAAAGCAAGCCATAAAGAGCTTGAATGAAGCTGTTAGATACTTGAAGGAAGCTGAGGACGATGAAGATCCTCAAACTTGGGTTGATGTTGCCGAAGCTGTAGTTGACTTAGGGAACGTTTATCCTTATGAAAGTGAAGAACAAGAAGAAGCTTACAAAGTTGCAGAGGTTAGATTGAGAAGGGCCAATAATGCGACTAATGGTAAATATCAGAAGATTTTAGACAATTTACTGGTTAGAGATGAATAAGATGAGTAAAAGTCAAGAGCGAGTCTCTTACCGAATGTAATTTTCACTGTAGTTAACAGTTATATATTAAGTGTCTCCTACCGATTATCTCCATATTTCAACGAAAATTAATAGATGAAACCGTAAAGCTGATCTTGCAAAGAAGAATAAGGAAACGCAAGAACCAAAATGAGTAAATCATTTAAACTAACGAGTGATGAAATCTGGAAAAATCGTGTAGAGAAAGTGGTATGTTTGAAATCCAAGTTTTGCTGATTGTGCACACTAATAAAATATTCTCTCTGTCTAGAATGCTGAACTATTCACTCTGACTTACGGATCGATTGTTGCACAACTAGTGCGCGACTTCGGTAATGACTATACACAGGTGAACTCACAGTTAGAAAAGATGGGGTACAATATAGGAATAAGGCTAATTGAAGACTTTTTAGCTAATACTGGAATAGGGCGTTGCAGCTCTTTTAAAGAAACCGCCGAGATTGTGTCGAAAGTTGGTTTTAAGATCTTTTTAAATATAACACCAAGCGTTGCAAATTGGTCGACAGATGGTAAACAATTCAGTTTGATTATGGATGATAACCCTCTAGCAGAATTTGTGGAGTTGCCTGATGATGGCAAAGCACATAAGGAATTGTGGTATTCTAATGTTCTAGTGGGTGTGCTCAAAGGTGCTCTAGAGATGGTTCAGTTGGAGGTAGAAGTCGCTTTTGTGAGTGATGTATTGCGAGGAGATGATCTTACTGAACTTAGACTAAAGTTGATAAAAGTTTTGAAGGATGAAATTCCAGCTGGGGAGGATTGAACTATAGAGGAATAAAGGGTTTCCTATTTTGACAACAAACTTAGATGTACAGAGACATCGGTATTCCGAGTGACTTGACTCTGATATCTGCAATGCATATCTTATACGCTCGTAATGCGAGAGTTTTGAAGGCGTTTTGAGGTGTGCTAATGTAGTATTGAAATCTCAAGCATTCGAGTTCACAAGTTTGCAGCTACTCTGCGGAAAAAGCAAAGGTGCCACGTTGAGTTGATCGCTCTTTGCTCTTATTTTTTACTCTCAGTGCTCAGTGGAATACTTCGGATTTACCTCGTAGAGTATTCCTACAAAGTGAATTAAGAATTTACCATGGAAAGCTTATGAGACATGTCGCCATCTAATTGGCCATATATCGCGTGGATTTGGATATTGAAGCTGCAATGAGAGATATGAGGATGTACTATTTCGTCTCCTTGTATTGTTCATCTAGGTGAGTATACTTAAAAATACCACCGTTGATCGTGCTCTCTGACCTTTCCACTACGTTGAGAGAGCTTGATCCAATTCCGTCGTTTATTGACTGATTAATTATTGGTAAATTTTTCTATACTGAACTCTTGGGCAAAGCAAAAGTTATCCGAAGCATAATTTGAGGGGCAGATGTCAAGAGTTCGTAAACCTTACTTCTAGCCGTTCACTTGAATATCTGATATTATTACGTAAATGGTAGAACTCCGCTACTGGGAAATTTACTTCCAGTGTTGAAAACTATTTGAGCGTGTCAGCCCATCTATTTTGTATATATACTGCATTTAAGAAGAAAATAATAAAGTAGGAAGCCTGCAGTTCGATCCCGGCTTAGAAGTGGCAGACCCCCAAAAAAAAGGACTTGCGAGGAGCTACACAAAAGCTGATTCTAACGAGTGACGGTTCCTATCCTTCGTTGATCTTAGATTTGATGCAAAGCTTAATCTAGTTTCCCCAATATTTGACATTATGTATTTTGGCTACGCAGCACTAGACAGCTACTGGTGCCACAAATCCTAGGCGAATCTGGAACACCATGCAGCATGCTGATGGCATGCTAATGGCATGCTAATGATCTTGCGTCTGTACTGCCGCGCGTAGGTAGATGTACCAAACGTGAAGTAATATCTCTGGATTCACGAACTATTGTGGTCTGATCTTTACGAATCAGATTTCGAATCGTTTATTGTTACTAATCCAAATCTTTTTATCGATAAATTCTGGAGTTGAGAATGTTAGGCGTACTAGCGGCTCAAAGGATGGCAAGCGTAGTGGAACAGCGTCTTGTAACTTTCAGTTAGTTCAAGTACAGGATCTAGGGTCTAAACGTGCTGTTCCAAGTGGCTTTGGCATATCCTCGTAATTCGTAGCTAGATGTTGCCTCATCAAAATTAGACTAATGACTTATATTGCCGATGTCGTATGCGTTTGAGAACCTACATTGCCCTGTACCTGTTACTAATCACTCCGAATAAGTACGCATGCAAGCATCAGTTACAATTATAGAGTTATGGATGGATTATGAAAGAACACTTGGCATTTCTATAGCCACCCACCAGTGTTTATCAGAAAGGTTTTAAATATATCTCATGCACCATGCTCGATAATGCACACCATCCAAATACAATATCCTCTATAGTACTCTTGATAGTCAAATTTTCGGTAGTAGCAGAAAATGGGTAACAATAAGGTATGGGGATACTATGGTCACATGTGATCAAAGATGTGGTGACAACGTCGTCCATTTGCATCAATACAGTAGTGCGAGGCTGCTCTGTAATGTTGGAAGTTTGCTGCTCTTCGTACATTTTGGCCCAAGAATCATTAGATCAGAAATTGGGATCTTGGGGGACCAGCTTTTTTTTTGTTCAGATGTGGATACCATGGCATCATCTGCACATATTGCTATTGCTATAGCAACTAAATTATTTACGATGATTGCTTTTGATACCCGATGAAATGTCGATCAACTTAAATAAGAGTAAGAAAGGGAAGCACAAGCTCAGCAACATCATCTATATCTCACCTTCGTCATTTTCTGGGACTTGCTTTTTGCGAATTCGACCACAAATTGTTCTGCTACTTGCCTTAGTACCATCTAGAGCTAGGCACCGGAATCTGAATTTTTGTTCGAGAAGGTCTGCAAGAAACTGCAGAAAGCTGCACATACATGTATTAACTCTCGTCACTGAAGCTCGGAGGTCAAACAATTGAGCTTCAGGTTGTAGCAGGGATGTCAACCCTTTTAGTGGGTCTATAGCCTGACAGGTAATCGCTAATTTGAGTAAGTACTGCAGAAACGGACATATTTTATGAAAATTTAGACACACCAAGGCCTAAAAGGGACAAGTTTACTAGGAGATATCACCCTTTATCTGGAGTTTGGAGAACTTTCAGTCATCTAGTTAAACTTGTAAAAAGTGTATGAGATTTCAACTCAGTATGTTATGGGGCCAAGCTTTGGATATCACTTCTGCGTGCTAGTAGAAATTACAAGATGCAGGAGCATTCGTTCGGATAGCTGACAATACACTCTACTTGTAAAGTTGGCAGTTTCAAAGTACTTGATGGATTTCTTACAAAAACAACTGCATCTTGGAATATACCCGAGTCTTAAAGTAGAGTTAGACCGAGGATTTGTCACTACAGCTGGTGTTTTTGTAACATCCTGCTTCTGTTAACTACAATAGCCAATAATCAGGCAAGTGCATTTGGCCCATGCTTTGCTGAAGTCGATAAAGGTGTAACACTTAGTGCTTCTATGATTTATGAACGAACCCCCGTGTTCAGAAAGACAGCAAAAGAACACAACTGAACAAAACCTCATCTTATAAAGGTTAAACGACGGTACACAATGTACCCTCGATATCGCTTTGGACTTTGTGACTACTTCTTTTACAACTTTAGATAAGAGTCATGAAGATGAAATATGCAAGATAAACCACAATTACGGCATATCGGTAACTTAAGATTTTGAATTTCTATGGCTGATTGCTAAGCTTCTAACTTAGAACTTAGATAACAAGTTCTTCAATAGCTTGCTAAATTCATATGGCTTACTAAGCCCACTTTCCAATTTAGGTTACAATTCTAACTCAAGGCACTGTGGAATCTAAGCTGCATCAAGTTTGTAATTTCCGGTAACTGTTCCTGGGGCCCTCTCTTGACTGGAGTAATTTTCACCTCAAAGAACTTATTTCGCTGTAATTCGGTTCTCAAAGATCATCTCGTAATATTTGTCGAAACAGCTGCCTGCTGTTCCTCAGATTTCAACCACGAAGGTCTATATCGAGATATGCAACAACGTATTAATATGCGGGTGCATGCAGGCTCTCCAATCTTTGTGAAGATCTTGAAATCTCCAAATATTTGGTAGTGCTGAAATTTCTATAACCACAATGCTTTACAGAAACAACACTTACCCCTTTGTTAATTCTTGCATAGTGATCTACGATTCTTTTTGATGGGAAGATAAGTCCGCTTTTTTGAGCACTAAATGTTGATGAACTAGGACATATATTATTATTGCTATTATTATCATTATTATTATTATTATTCTCAATAGATTGTAGCATACTGAAAATGCTACGTATACTACAAATCATAGAATCTCGAAAAGTTCGATTCAATCGTTCGGGTTCAATCACCCGTCGTCGGTACGAAGTTGAACCCAAAGGGTATGAATCGAATGAATGAGGAACTGGACAATTCGGCTCATACTACAGTGTTACGTGTTCTTACGTGTTGTTTCACGGCTATCATTGATGCTCGTAGTGAAGTCAGCGATGATCATAATAGCGCTTACTCAAGTAAGCGAGTGACCCTAAACCGGTTTTACGTTGCAACTACATCTCGTCTTTTAAAATTACTGATTCAAGGATTTGCGACTTGACAACTGCAAATGCCAAAGGCCCATCATTTCGGTCAACGGATGTAGGACGAAGCAGCTGCTAATGAAAATAATAATTGAAATTTGACAACTAGAGCGGGCCATAGTTATAGTTCCAGAATTTCTTAATCTTGAAACAAATAAGTCCTCAAACCTTATACGAAAATGAACCTTAAAGCAGCAAGATGCGTTCCTTCACAACCTTCTTTGCAGACAAGCAGGATCTAATTTTTCTTTCACTGTAGCTATATACACAGTGTACAATAAAGGCCACTTCCGCGCTCCGTGGATTTTAACTTCGACATGGCATGCTCCCCGACCATTACCAGTTCACATGAACAACCGCCGTAAGAGTGCCTATATAGGAGCTGGACGAGCAGTCGTGCAAATTCCAGGCCCGATGCAGCACAGGAACGCGATATAATTTATTTAATGTCACAGGGAGGCATATTAATTAGAGATCGACAGCAAACACCAAAGCGCACGACCAAAATAAAGTTGTAGATCTGCTAAATTAGTGAGGGCATTGTAGATCTTAACAACCAGATGAGTCACCGAAATTTCTCGCTTTTGTGCGAAGGACGCTGTAAACAGTCGGAAAAAGCTCGCAGTGCTAGTTCGTAGTTGTGGTGTGCCACCATAACGAAAGCTCAAAAAGGGTAGAGCCATATACACAACTACAGCTACTAACGATAAGCAAGCAAACTTTAAGCTTTGGCCGCTTATGCAAGCAGCAGATCATTGATACAAGCACTCTTAGAAGAACACACACGCATCAAGCATCGAGACGCATTTGCTTCCCATCAGATGCGTTCTGCATGCTGTAAAAGAGCTTCGCTGCAATGCAGGTTGAGCAGGAGTGATACTCAATACGGTTTGTTGTTTGAGCTCTGAAGCTTGAACCTTGTTTAGTATTTAGGGTTGCGACAGGACAGTACTTTTTATTGAACCCTTATGGGGATTAAATAATATATAAAGAGCCATAGAGGTGCTATATCTGTTTAGATTAAAG
Source organism: Liangdongia quercuum (assembly GCA_030579675.1). Classification (NCBI taxonomy): domain Eukaryota; kingdom Fungi; phylum Ascomycota; class Saccharomycetes; order Phaffomycetales; family Wickerhamomycetaceae; genus Liangdongia; species Liangdongia quercuum. The sequence continues at coordinate 51,115 of JAKTRK010000064.1, read as the reverse complement.
CTGATATACGCTTTTGGCAAGCAGCCGCTTATAAGCATCAGTTGCAAGATGATTGAACTCGATATGTCTCACTCCATTCAGCGCAAAGGTAGTATAGCACTTCCTCCTATCGCGAACATAGCTTCTTCTTTAAGGGACGCGCCTTTCACTCTTCCGAAACCTTCACTCCTCATCCACAAGCCAGATGATCTACAACAGACACCAAGAGCTCTTCCTCATCAACATTTCACGTATTATCCTCTTTACACGCACCAAGCATCATTACCTACTATACCACAGCAAACTGTGACCAGTCCATCAATTATACCAGCCACAATGACAGAAGCGGTACCTCTAACAGTTGCACCTTTTACAGTTGTATCGCCAACACAAACGATACCAACAACCGGAAAGACAAAGAAAAGATCAAGTTACAAGACCAGGAAGAGTAACGCTCAACTGTATTGCCAACACTGTGGAATTACAGAGACTCCAGAATGGCGCAAAGGCCCAAACGGCGCACGCACCTTGTGTAATGCATGTGGACTTTATCATGCAAAAGTTTTGAAAAGGGAAGGGCCAGAGGCTGCTGCGCATGCCCTTATATCTGGTAAGATTACTAAAAGAGCATCACACCCAAGAAAGTCAAACCACCTTCAGAGTGCCGGACATCATGGTGCTTTCCATCTTCACCTTGCAAACAGTGTACATCAGTTTCAACAGCATGTGCGCTATCATGAACAGCCTGCTGTCTACCAGCAACGTCAGTTGCCTCCGATCTATCATCATGTACCTGCTGTGCCTTTCGATGGGAGAGTGCTACCAATGCCAAAGACATTTTAAGAAATCTATATGAACTGCATCAATTGTGTTTTTTTTTCAGGAAGGGATATTTAATTATTTGTGTAATGGAGCTAAAGGATGGGACTCTATTATTTTAATTTCGATGTTACTAGCATAATTTTATCAGAGCTCTTTGTAGAAGAATAAAAAATGTATTTGAGCTTGCTATATTCTTTTATTCAGCTTCTTTTTACGCTTGTTCAGCAATGAGTCTCTGCTGGTTCGTGTCTTTACAACCATCAAGTTCTTACTCAAGACTTTGACACTGACTCCATCAGCGACTTTGCGGCTTTTCGATTTTTCATTTTTGATTTTCCTCAAGGAGGACTGTTGCCGTTGTTTAAGTAACGATTTCCGAAGTTTCTCGTTCAATACTTCCTCTTCAAGCTTTCTGTTCCGTTCTTTGATTTCTCGTTGTTTCTCTAGCTCTTCTTGTTTCTTCTGCGTTACTAAACGGCGCTCTTCAAGTTGCTTTATCTTGGCTTTCTTCAATTTTTGTTGCTTTGTATATTTGTCTTGTTGTTCTCGTCTTTTGGCCTTGATCTCTGCCTTTTTTCTTGTGATGCTTCCTTCTTCTCTTCTAAGCTTCTCTTCTACTTGGGTCTTCCCAGTGCTGATGCTCTCTTCCTCTGGTGCTTCATCATCACTCCCACTACTTTCATCTGATTGCTCAGAACCTTCATCAGCCGTATGAAATTCCTCATCCAAAACAGAGTCCGACAAGGCACCAGGAACTAACCCAGCTGCATCAAACACGATTTTGCCCATTTTTCCACAACGTCTACGAACACAAACACTTCCGGGCCAACTCTATTTCAATGTGCAATCCGTTTATTTTTTTGCATATAGATCTTTTGTGTTAAGAAGCTTTTCAAAATTTTTTTTGGCAGAGTTCAATTATTGAACCGAGTTCATCGGACAGAAGTCTTCACCGAACAGTTTGTTGGACGAAGAACTAGCTAAATGGCACAAAACAGCTCTGAGAATCTCGAGTAAGAGCGGGACATCGCCTGTAAGAACAATAAGCAAAAAGACACATAGACATAATAAAAAGGCAGACATTCTGAATATGGTGAAATATGCAAACCCTATCGTCTCTGCAGCGCCTTCTTCAACGATTGTATTCCTGCCGGATGGTGGTAGTAGTGGCTGAGACTCCAAATCACTTGGCGTATTATTCGCTTGCGAATTGCAAAAGCAGCTAGTGATATATTTGTAGTAATCGTTGATAAATATGGTAACCTTTTCCCATCTGGTTAATACTTTATTGCTCGATATATCTTCATGTATGGATGCTATATCGTTTTGGTCTTGAGTATGCTGCTGTTGTTGCGAAATTGGTCCAGAAGTCAATCTAACACTATCTTCGGTCTTTATACCAACGCTGCTATTCAGCAAACCCTTTGCGTTATCATTTTGTGGAGTTTGGTCACTTGGCTCCAAAGCCGATTTGAAACTTGGATTAAAATTAAGAGAAGATGGTGACGAAGGTGACGAAGATGGCGATTGCAGGGATTTCCTTAATGTCTTAGGAAGTAGTGAATAACTTTCGAATGTCGAAGAATCAAAGGTATTTACAGTCCCTTTCAACTCTGGTGATTTTTCTTGGGGCTTTAGTGAGGAATCAATGACAGATTTCAGAGATCTGGAAGTATGAGGTCTCGAGGATGATATGACCTCAATACTAGGTTTCTTAACGAATTGTGACATTACGTACACTAATGCTTGCACTCTGAAGGTCAGTATCTCATTGCCATGATTTTTGTAATCTGCAATTACCTAGTATAGCGCTGATTCTATTTGACTGACACAAAAACAGAAGCTTCTTATCTACATAATCTGCAGAAAATCAAACTACATTCAATTGGAAAACAATAGTATCATAGCTACAGAGGGAACTTCTCAAGTATTTTGTGTATCCTGGAGCTCCTATATGACGGTGTAACCGCCATCAACTCTGATGTCAGCACCTGTGGTATACGTACTGGCATCAGAAGCCAGATATAGATAGGCACCAACCAATTCCTTAGGCAGGGCTTCTCTTCCAAGCGGTACTAGGGTCCACCATTGTTTCTTCAGCTCTGGGTCGACAAACTTGGTCAGTTCTGTAGAGATATATCCCGGAGAGACAGTATTCACTCTTGCAAACTCTGCCCATTCAACTGCTAGGGATCTTGCGAAATGCAAAACACCTGCCTTTGCACCATTGTAGCATGCTTGCATTTGAGGAATGTTGACAACATGTGCAGACATAGAAGCAGTAATAATGAAAGAGCCAGAGCCCTTTTTCTGAAAGATTTTTCCGATTGCTCTTGAAAGGTAAAACACAGAATTGAAGTCAAGGTCGACAACTTTAGTCCATTCTTTATCATCTTCTTGGTCAATAACGGCACCTTTTTGCCAGGCAACACCAGCATTCGCAACAAATATGTCAATAGTCCCAAAATCCTTTTCAATCTCTGCTACAGCCTCGTCAATCGAATGGAAGTCTGTCAACGAGACCTTATAAGCTTTGCATTTCACACCATACTCTTCTGCGATTTGCGCAGCCAGTTCATCGGAGGAATGTGAATTGTACCATATAGCAACGTCAGCTCCTGCTTGAGCATATGCCTTGGCAACTTCGAGCCCGATTCCTGTTGATGATCCTGTGACAGATGCAACCTTGCCCTTCAAGGAGAAAAGATCAAGCACTGTCCCATCCAGCTTTGGGAAAGGCGTAGGCTTATCACGAAGTTTGTGGATACTTGTCATTATATTGGATGTGCACCTTCAAATACTCAGTTTACAGTTGTTGCGTTCAAATCACATGCCCTGAGTGGCTTGCAGAGCAGAATTATATAAATATATATATATATATCCTAATTAAATTATATGACGTCATATCGTGATAATAGCTCGATGGAATTGTTTAGGCCGAAAAAGTCAGTTAGACAGGGACAAAAAACTGTGAACAGGCGTCTCTTATTGCCCTATCATAGTACTCCATTGTGCGTTGTGACAAATTTCATCTCAGACGTTTTGGAAGTGAAGTGGTGGATGGCCGTTCAAATTGGTGCTCGTGTTCAGTTGCACTATCACTTAGTATTTGAGACCCTTTTGATCTTCCGTCCAAATGAAAAGAGCAATTTCAAATTCTAAGTCCTCGTCTTTTTAAATTTGTTAGTGTGTTTATGACTCGTATCTGAGACCAAAAGTTGATTAAAGTAGCATTTTGTAGATGATTTATACTGCTTCAAACATCGATCGCAGGGATGTCGAGCAGAACATGTCGAGAATGTCGATTTTTGTCATCTTGTTTTACGCAATCTGGCTGAGACTGAAAAATTCGATGCACGATCGACATCAACAACTCCTAACACATGTCACACACATACAAGCCAGATATAGATGTCCGACAGTGAGGGATCACTGAAAGAGAGCCTTAAGAATATTCTCTTCGGATCAGTAAGTATAATCCTTGGTTGTTTGTTTGTTTCATTCAAAACCAACAGAAAATGTTTTAGCTCTCTGGTTGTACGGGGAAGCTCATTGAATATCCTTTCGATACAGTGAAAGTCCGACTGCAGTCACAACCTCATGACCAGCCTTTGATATTCACAGGTGCATTTGATTGTATAAGGCAAACGTTCACCAAAGAAGGTTTTTGGGGGTTCTACAAGGTATGGTTCATAGTTCCTACGACACCTGCTTTCATGCTAATAGTTTTAGGGTATATCGTCGCCAATAGTTGGAGCTGCTGCCGAAAACGCCTGTCTCTTTGTCAGTTATAATATTGCCCAGAACTTTCTCAAAACGAATGTTGTCAAATCGGACGAGCTAACACTACTTCATCTCACGCTATGTGGTGGGTTTAGTGGGATGGTAGCTTCCTATGTACTGACTCCAATCGAACTTATAAAATGTAAAATGCAAGTTGAAAACATTTATAGCGTCAAGAATTCATCAATATTAGACCTGGTGAAAGACGTGATCCGGGAGGATGGAGTCAAAGGGTTTTGGTTGGGTCAAACGGGAACTCTGTTAAGAGAATGTGGTGGATCAGCCTCGTGGTTTGGAACATATGAACTAACTTCATTAGAACTAAAAAAATGGAGATTAGGACCGAGTGCTACGGCGAAAGATAAGAACACGACTCCTGAACTTTTATTGAGCGGCGCAAGTGCTGGTCTTATGTATAATTTCTCACTGTTCCCAGCAGATACTATAAAGAGCAAGATGCAAACCACAAGTATCATCAACCCAGGTACAAACCCTTCATTTTTATCATCCGCAAGATTAATCTACAAGCATAGTGGGATACCTGGTTTTTACAGAGGACTCGGTATCACTTTGTTAAGAGCTGTCCCATCAAACGCAGTCATTTTCTTCACATACGAGACATTGAAACAGACTTATGGGTAGCCTAGTGCTATATCTGTACACTATTTGCTTAAATGTTATATTTATAGATAATAATAAACACTCAGTACATTTAATAATTGATAATTCGCATGGATTTGACACGCCTTGTACAGATTTTAACGTTTTCTGGATAAAGAAGCGGTCTTTGAATGTTTAATTAGTTTCAACAGTTTGATACTTGCAAGTACCAATTCTTCTTTGAATAAAAACAAAAAGGCTGCTGTAAGAACACTTTGTGATAACTTAACTGTGATTCCATTATACAACCCAGATATTCCCTCATTTTTCAAAATGTCAACAAACCATTCTGCGATACTCTTGTATTTCCCATCCTTTTGCTTTAAATGCATTCTAGATTTCACTGTTATGTATGGATATGTTGACCCGGTCGCTGCTAATTTGCCCAATGCACCAATAAAAAATGCGTCAATAGAGGACATACCTGACTTCTTGGTTTTATTCAAAAAGTTCTTTAACTGCTCAAAAATAGTGTATTGAATTATCGGGTTAGCGACTAAGATTAGAGCAGGCAGAACACCTGAAAAAAGAGTTTTAAAACCGTCTTTTTTCACAATATCGATAAGAGTGGACAATGTGCTGGACTTATTGTCACCACTAACAGTCATTCTAGTATTTGCAACCCAGATTGGGTTAGTTGCGAAAACGGTGATACACCCTGCAACAGCACCAGTTATAATGCTCTCCAAAGGATTGAGCCCTTTATTAGCACCATTACGGTTTTTTCTTTTGAGACTCAAGAACGGTTTGCTTGTTAGTTCATAGAAATAATAATAGACCAAATTGTTCAGAAACATTCCAAAGATAGCACTTTCCAGTCCAGAATAGAAACCACGTATTCCTTCGTTTTGATAAAGATACTTTGCAGCCTTTAGTACAGAAACTTTTTGCTTTTCCTTGTCAATAGTTTCATCGCCCTTCTCTTCGCCCACGGTGTCACTTGAAGTTGTGGTTTTCGAAGATCTAGTCTGTGCTAAAGTAGATAAAGTGACCAGTGGATAGGTCACGGCCATGGAAAGGACACCCCCTATTCCGCCTGATAAAGCATGTGCTAATGGATCAGCTTCTGACATCCCTGAAACCAAGTGCTCCCACAGTTAGTTGGTGTCTACAGAAGTCCTGATCAACTGCTATATTGAACAAATAACTTGAGTCTTGAGAAGCTGAAATTTCTCCAGGTTTTTGATACTCGTAAAACTGCAAGACAAGAGAAAGGAAAAAACTGTAGAGATAATTATCCAAATTGGGAAATTTCCATATCTGAAATTTATTACATAGAGAGCATGAGGGAAAAATAAGCAGTTTTCTATTTGGTGTCTTCAGTCTTCACAACCCTGACCAAATCGAGGGAGGAAAGCGTACTAAAAAAAGAATCCCTTCTATCTGTTCGTCACTTTCAATATGGCATCAACTTCGCCCTTCAAGAGTTTCATGAATAATTTCTTCTTCATATCTTCACTGGCTATCGGTGGAATCTTCATAACTAAAACGTATGTATATTCTTCAATTAGTCTTCCGTCCTAGAGACATGCTCCCAAACTATTTAGTACTAACAGTCTTGGACAGTATAGTCTCCAACAACAGAGAAAAGAGTTTCCAGCCGGAGTATATTGAGAATGCAAATGGTGGAAACGAAGGTACAAACATCGCCAAAATAAAACCGGGATTTGCTAAAAGCACTGGTGAATATCAAAGAAAAAGCGAATTCGAAGGCGCTGGTCTAAGCTATCAGTCAAGAAAGAAAGGTGATCGACTTACCACTTGGTCCTATTTCAAAGGCCTCTTTGGCAGTGAAGACAATAAGTAGAGAAAATGAGTGTTAGGGAGTAATATCGCCGTGCTTGCATTATTACGTGTAAATAGTACCTTAAATAACTACATTGTATTAAACAAATTAATCTCAATTATCGAACATCCAAATAAACAATATTTTAAATTACTCAAACTGATAGCTTCATGCATCGAAAATTTTGTTTATCAGTTTGAGACGGCCAAAAGATTACAACTAATATATAGTGAGAAAGTGAAGGGAACAGAATATGGCAAAGAGGCTTATTCTTTCTTCTCGAAATAATCAGACATTTCCTGATCTAATTCTTCAACGGTCTTCTTAGCTGGTTTCTTGGCTTTAGGTTTTGGTTTACCATTCGTTTTGCCGTTTGCTTTGGTACCTACCTTAACTTTGGAAGCATTAGCCTTCTTTGGGCCAGCTTTCTCTGCTAGCTTTGGTTTGGTTTGACTGAGAGCATTGGCAACAATTCTTGTAGATAACGGCTTCTTAGTTGGGTCAATGATTAATTCCAGTTTGAGTTTTCCAGCACCGTTATCAATTGGAGCACCATTATACTTTTGAACAGCTTTTGAAGCATTGACTGAAGATCTGAAAATGATTGTAGCAATACCTTTAGATTGGCCTTTCTCATTGTAGCTGAGACCAACTGATTGGACACCACCAATCTCAGATGCAAAAAAATCCTAGATTATACGTTAATGTTCATGCGACTTTTCAAAGATTGAATTTGATGAATGTCTTTGGAAAGAAATGAGCTTTTAGGAAATGGTTATGATTCGGTGAAATTATTCTTTCAATTTTGAATAACTGGGGCAGTTTGTTGACTAAAAGATAAGTTCAATCCATGGAAAAATTTTTGTTGACTCGTTTGGAGCTGCAAGTCGTCAAAGCAAAAATAAAAGTAAATCTTGCTGTGAGGCTAATGCAAATACGCATATGAAACGTCTCACGAATACGGCAAAGCCAGGCCTCATAAAGTCTACACCTGAAGCCTGCTGAAATGTGCCTTCGTTTCTAGAGTTCAGTTTGACCAAGTGATCATATCTAAAGAAAATATCCCAGAACCTCAATCCTGCAAAACATGAGAGATGGCCTTACTGCTTTAGAAAAAAACTGCCCCCCCGCTCCAGAAAAGCAAAAAAGGTGCAGAAAACTAGTGTTTCTATCCTTCAGAAAAAAACGAAAGAGATCAGAAATACTCTGGACTATCAGTGCTTTGAAAAGCCTTCAAGTGATCAGATTATTTTCTCTCCTCGAGCTTTTTGCCCATGCATAGCTCATTCGATTCTCTTTATTTGCAAAGATCTGGATGAGCAAAATATAAATTTGTCTCCATCAAACACACAATTCCCAAAATCCCCATTTCTTATTCAGAAAGGCAATTACATCCAAAAAAGCGTGTATCTAATGGCAACATTGGCCTAGACACGCGTTCAACTAAACCATACCTTAATGGCGTCTTGCTTGATATCTTTTGGCTTTAATTTCGTGTTAGAATAATCTCTCGAGTGATAAACTGAAATCTTCCCTTGGATAATTCAGTGCACCACTTGGTTGATAAAAGATATGCGTATTATCAGCCAATTCAATATATGCACCCAACAAACAAGCAGGAGGGAAGTTCAAAACCTTCAAGTACATACTAGTCCGTAGACGACAACCTTTGTAGCATAGCTAGCATCAAGAACCGTTGAGCTTGCTCTACCAGAAGGGAAAACAACCGGTTTCTTAGCACCACTGGCTTTTGGTTTACCGACAGCTTTGACAACCTTGGCTTTTCCAGCAGCAGGCTTTTTTTTGAGCTGCTTTCTTGGTTTGTTCTTCAAAATTTCGTCTAATGATTGATCTAGCGCAGACATTGTTGTTATTTGTGAGACAGCGAAACTAGAGCAGCGAAGCTTATATGAAGTTCTGGATTCTATCACTTCACTTCTTATTGCTGTTCTCAAAGTGGCAACTCCTTTTTTTTAAAAAAAAAATTATTCCATTTATGGTTTGAGATTTCGATGCCGGGTGATGTTTGACTGTTGATATTACCTAATATTTTGTAGATCTCACTACCTCTTAGATTCGATGGTTTAACATGTTTCGTAGCTTTCAAGGTATTGAAGGGTGGGTAAATACCTTCGACCTGTATTGAAAGTCTTCTAAGGACGCCAATTGACTATTGGTAGTCACATAAAGTCTTTATACTTCTGGTTAATTTGAGCCATGCACTCCAGAAGTCCAATAAGCCTATCTTCTCACAAATCCTCCGACACGACATCTTCACCACTGAAAAGATATTCACTTGCATTATCTCCCCTGACAACCCTTCCAAATATTGTTGCAGCAAGCCCTCTTGTCAAGTATGTTATATCTGCAGAGTTTGACAACAGGATTGGCGCTGTGATCAAGCATCAAATTCCAAAAAAGGTTCCTGGTCAGAAGGAATATCTCTCACATATTGGAGAATTGATGATTCCTAATAACATCGAACACACGACGAAGGAAGATTTTTCAGTTTTCATAGGGTATAAAAACTCGTCTGGTAAATTCTCCTTAGTTCCTGACTCAGATACAAATTTAGCGGAGCAAGACCTATTGCTCCAGAAGCTATCACTTCATGAAATGGATACAATTTTCGAGCCGAAAGACCATCAAGATGACATCTTGTTCTTCTTCAGCGCTGTTAAGGTAGTAAGAGAAATTGGTAATGATAGAGGATCTATAATAAAGTCGATTGCTGTGGCAACACCCCTTAGAAATTATGTTATCTTCAAACCTATGTTAACAGCATCTTTACAAAATTACATCTACGATGGTAAAGTATCGCATTTGATCTCATTATTTAATGTGTGCAATAGCATTGACATATCATTATGGCAAGAGTTCAATCATTATCACACCAAATTGCAGCGAATCCTCTACTTGAATACAAGTGCAAATCAGAAACTAGTAATTGCAGCTATAAATTGTTTATCCTCTAAACGCAATAATAAAAACATTCGATTGAAGGCTTCCACAATTCAATCTTTTTCCGATTATAATGAGAATGATATTACAGATAAAGAAGATCAAATATTAGCCAAAATACCACTGAATTTTTCGTTAGGGGAGCCATCTGATCTACTTTACTGTGACCTTAATCAGAGTCATAAAATATTGGCTTTTTTGAACAAATTCTCACATCAATTAAAATTCACGGAATTTCGGAATTTCAACATTATAATTTACTCGAAAGATAATAATGATTCTCTCTGTCAATTCGTATCAATGTTATCAAACTATATGAATGGGTTCAACAAACCATTCTTCTCCAATGATGTCATATTGTATCAACCATTGGTAGAGCTTTATAGCTTTGAAGACATTCTTGGATATGATAAAGTTAATCACAATATGAAAATTTTGGGAACAAATAATGTGGTTTTAAAAGATGAGGAACAGTTGCATCATTTTTTCTACAACTTAGATACCGCAACCTTGAGTGTGAATCAAAAAAAGGTTAGGCTTAGTGAAGGAAGTAACGTTACTACAAACACCAATAGTTTCATAGCTTTAACTAATGAATTACTCAATTGTCGGCATGATACCAACACAGTGATGGTTAGTATGAAAAGATACACAATTCATGAGATCCTGAGAATTTTGAAAGTTTCCGGTACAGAGAACTCTGAGCTGAGTCTTCGAGATCACTATTTGAAAAATTGCAAAAACATCGTTTTATTTGATGAGTTTTTTGAGTTCAAATCAATCACCATGATCGAGCTATTGGATACGATATTCTCCTTGATCTCGTATTTAGCTCGTGGTCAGCTTAACGACGAAAGACAGGCTAAATTGACTAGTTCATATGCAACAATACTGGAAACTATCTCCTTGAATGTTGGAGGGTCGGCTATCACATTCATTTATTTATTAGAGATTTTTCCTATTAATGTTGAAAGACCAAAAGATATTATTTATGATCAGGACCAAATCGAGAATTCACTGAACGTATTCTTTAAGCCATTATTTTATTCAAATCCATCAATACAAAAAGAACTGGGCAAAATATATTCTGAGTTAACCAAAGATAAACTTATAAGCATATTTTTGAATGAAAAGCTGAATTCATTCACAAAGATAGGTTTAGAAAAGTATTTAAGCTTAGATTGTGCTTAGTTCTATCATTTTCAATTATGAGCACAAGTTGGTAAATAGTTATATTATAGATAATGAGAATTAATGATAAATTTTTTTGAATTAGAATTAACAAAATGCAAGGACACTTAATGTGGAGTAGGGAAATGTTTATAGCCATTCATCTGGTGAAATCTCCAAGGACAGTCCATTTCGTCCAATATAACCTCATGAAATCTTAGTTTGTTACCATAGAGATCTGTGGTATTTAAAGCCGCTGATAATTGCAGCTCGTTATTAACAAGCTTTATGATTGGTTTCTTTTTGGGATCGGTTTCAAAGAATTCGAATGCCTTAGTCCAATTCCAAGCTTTAATATCATTGTAGGATCTCGTTTCTCCTTTTATTATTCGCTCCACTGTATAACCATTGTTATTCAATAAGAAGATAATAGGGCTCAAATTCAGATGAGTAAAGGTGGAAATCTCTTGAATAGTCATTTGAGCAGAGCCATCGCCTTCAACCAGAATTAGTCTAGAAGATGTACCCTTATCTCTCATGGCGACACCAACACCGACTGCACATGGTAACCCCATTCCTATTGAAAGGTAGAATCCCTGAGCAATGTATCTCATATTCTTTTTAAATCTTATATCTGGGACACCAAACATGAAAGATCCGGTTTCACACACGAAGACATCATCTGGTTTTAAAAACTCACCAAACTTCTTGAGCATCATTGATTGTGAAATTGCGGTCTTGGAGGGAATACTTGGGTATCTCTCCCTTATTTCGAATGGTAAGGACTTTGGGGATGGAGTTTTTGAAGTATCCATCTTGTCAAGAAGATAAGACAATACCGATATGAAGCTAACGTCATGAAATACCTTTTGTCCAATTTTGATGTATTCTGGATGTAGTAAAATGACTTGATCTTCTTTGAAGTCAAAACTATAATGGCCAGTATTGATTTCGTTGATATAAGGTCCAAAATAGAGAATTAAATCAGAAGCTTCCAAGTTTTCTTTAATTCCAATAGTCGACTCCGAACCAATATAGTCGCCAACGAAAGTTTGGTTCGATTCATCCAAAATTGACTTCCCCATAAAGGTAGTATAATTATAGATACCACTGTGATTCACAAAATTTCTTAGTAATTCAACACCACTATCGTATTTTGAAACCAATAGGTCTGCTAGAATTGCTGGTGATGAAGATTCATAAATTCTATTCAAGATAGTGGTAGCAATTTCTCTGACAGTCTCAAGAGTTGCGCTTGTTGGGACTTTGTGAAAGAGAGGAGTTTCATTAAGTTTGGATCCATCAATAATACTATCAGAGAGATCAGCAGGTAGAAAAATATAGCCTGGCCTACTCTTTTGAAATATAGTATGGATAACTTCATCTATATCCTGAGCAGCAGTGTTCGGGTCCATTATTATTTTACTGACACACGAAACATTTTGAGCCATCTTTGTGTAAACGAAATGATCCGGATTCTGTAAGGAATCGATATTTGGGATCAAGTGATGTAGATTCTTTTGCTTTTCGTTAGGGTCTTGTAAAGCATTAGTACTTGGAATACCCACAATGTGAAGTATTTTAGAATACTCTGCAAACGCTCCAGCGACTGCATTGATAGCACTTAGCTCGCCTACGCCATATGTAGTTATAAGGACACCAAGGGAGTTATTATATCTGGAATAACCGTCGGCAGCGTAACCTGAATTGAGCTCATTGCAACCACCTACCCAATTTAGCTCAGTCTTATATATATGTTCCAATAAGCTTAAATTAAAATCACCAGGAACACCAAAAATAGACTTTAGATCTTTCACTTGTTGTAGCCTTTTGAAGATGTATTCACCTAGTGGAATTGAGCGAAACGAATCAGTATGTGGGCTGCTTAATGTTGAAGTCTTGTGCTCTGCGTCTAGTAATACCGGCGCCATTATTTTTAAAGGATTGATCTTATTTTTCTAATTGAGAGGGGAAAAAACTCCTCTCCCAAAGTAAGGAAACAGCGAATTTTGCATCCTTTAACCTTCCTTATATATCATTTTCAAGAGCCGTTTTCATCTCAGTTTTGCACTTAAAACCACTCGTTCTTTTCTTCGAGATCAAGCTAAAATCTGGCACAAAAGTACTCCAAATCGGTTAATGCCGGTATAACATCTGAACATCATCCAGTCACCTAAGTGCCATTGATAGCCGAAACCTTTTCGTATAACCATTTAGATGAGAAGGAAGATTGTGAAGTGGAGATCAACCGTCAGGGTTGTGTACACAGGTATATGAATATTATCTACAGTGGGCCATATTGATTGATGGACTTAGTATATGACGCTTTAATTAAAACACTGCCTCCTGACAAGCTCAAGACATGGCTGCTTCAGGATAACAAGAAAAAGCTTATCGTCATTGATGTAAGAGGGTCGGACTTCAAATACGTTAGTATTGACTAATATTTGCAATTATGAGCTCATATGAATGTCAAGTGTATTAATTAAATGTAGGGGAAAGTGAAAGGAGCAATCAATGTTCCTGTCAAGGAATTGACTCCTTCGAGGATCAAGCAGTTGCTTGAAGATTATCCCAAAAACGAATATACATACGTCTTCCATTGCATGCGATCAGAAGTCAGAGGACCGAAGGCAGCAAGAACTTTTCTCAACTATCTGCTATTGAATTCAGACATAAAAAATATCAAATCTTCGAAAGATTTGGTCAAAATATACATTCTTGAAGGGGGGTTGAAGCGATGGAATCAGCTCTACGGTTCTGATAGCCGGCTTACAGAGGAGATCCCAGAGTGATAAAGTATAAGTCATGACAGTCTATATGGGTTCGTTAGTTATACAGAAGATACACGCTGTACGCTGAAATGTTGTTGAAAGCTATGCATATGAGGAAGATAGTGAGGAGCGCTTGAGAATATATGATATGAATGGTTGTCAATACCTTCTCTCCCGGAAGGCTTGTATGCACACATTGAGTGGTGTCATAGTCTATGGATCAAAAATCTAAATGCACTGGATTTTTTTGATCCGGCATAGGGAAGCTCTTCTTCTCCAACTCCGTTATTCAAAAGCAGCTCATTCTGAATCTTGATAATTTCGTCATGATGATTCAAATGTTTAGCTACATCGTCGCCATTCTCCAGGCTTATCAAAATTTCACCGAACCCATACTTCTTCTGTAAGACTGTTATTAGCTGTTGAACAGTGAAAGATTCATTCTTTCTTAAAATAGTGGAAAACGTTTCGTCATCTGTGTAGACACGGAAAAAATATACCTGCTCACTGTTGATTGGTTTGTTGAAAAGTATTGCTTTTGCCTGTTCATTGCTCAAACTACTCGTCCTTCTCTTCTCGAACGTTGCGGGCCCTGAAGGGGCATATGTGGTATCGCTCTCGGCTTCGTCATCTGTGCTGAAGACTGAGCTTCTTATTCTTGCTGAGTTTCTTATAGCGCTGCTGCTGTTGTTGTTTGTCATAATCTACAATAGTTGGACTGAAGACACTATAGCTGATGGGTGGTGTTGAGTGCTCGTTTTAATCAGCGATAAATAAACAAAGACCGTTGAAATTAGATAAGACAGTTCTATTTAGAACAAAAACCGTTTTTTTTAGAGAGAAAAACAAAGAATAAAAAAAAAACTTTGAAGTCGCGGCACTTCCACAATATATAGCTTTTGGGAAAACCACAAAGCTACGAAGGATAAACTTGAGCGAATACAGTGTGTACTTTCGAAGTTAACACCTTAGAACGTCTTTTAACCAAATGCAGGTCAGAGCCCGAAGTAGAAAGTAAAATCTGCAATTATAGATATATATGTATATATATAGGAGGTAGCTGATAGCCGGATTCGTAAGTGAAGCGTGACAATCAAGTTGGAACCTCAATTAGCTGGGTCTTATACTCTACATTTAAGTCGTAGTCCTATGCTTTGCAGAAATGAGAACACAAACACATACTGGGACATTTTTATCAGTAATGCCGGGAACAGATGTGTATGACTTTTCCCTCTTTTCGCACACGGAGACTCTGGTAGTCCAGCTGAGCTTTTGAATTAACGACTTCTTTAATCCTTTTCTGCTTTTTGGTCCAGACTGCTGCTGCTGCGACTGCTGCTGCTAATTTCAAGAGAAAAGCCGAAACGATAAAGATTACTTCCACTTTCAGCAGCGGTAACTGCTTGAAGAAAAAATCGAGACTAAGGTTATTAGGTGGACGCCTAAGGGATTGCAAAGGAGGACGGAAATTGAGTATTATCATGCAAACTGAATTTAATTCTCTATCTATATATCTTGTATTGTGCTCCGATAGATAAGGAGTACAGTCTATTATCTACAGCTCTTCTGCACATAGATCTGGGCGAATCTTGAACGGGCGGTTTCGCCAGTCTATCTGAGTCCCACACATGGCTTTGATCCAAATCGGCAGAGCTAAAACTTCTCTCAAACACCAGATAGGCAGCCATTTGGAGAGTTTCAACTTATCTTTTAAGGAACGGTCTTGGAGGAAAAACGGTGGAGGAGATCTCTGTAAGAGATCCTTGTTTGAGTATTTCAATAAAATGGTGAACTGAATGTAGTCCATCATACACCATAGAACCTCATGCAATCCCATTATCAGACATTTGTGTTTCCCTTGGAAAAACAAATTAGAGATGCCGAATGTGCCAAATAGCCCTATAAGCAGGCTTTCTGTCGTAGGCTCGAACAGAGTCGCTGCTAACACCATGTACTTTCTCACTCTTAACCATCTGACACGTCTATTTGCATAGTCGCCTATATTATTGGTGTTAGCACCACCGATCGGCTGAACAACAACATCGCCTGTCATCCCTGTGCGTCCACCAGTCTGCCATATGGCGATACCAATCATATTGTCTTCTCCTATATAGCGGGCAAAAAACCTAATACTCTCCCCTGAACGCTGAACGTAGTTTTTAGCGTCGGTAGCTATTGATTCTTTATTATTGATTATATGGTTCTCACCTCTTGAGATTGCCAGTACAGCACTATCGAGATCCGATCTTCTATACATATTGGATTTCCCATTAACACAAGGTGCAATTGATGCTTTGTTGAAAAACACATAAAATTTTGCATGGGATGTGAAGAGGAACATCTCATCTAACCTTGCACCAATATTGTCCCATGTGTTATTGTTGTCTATGGAAATAGCTAGTGGTACGTGATGCACGATTTTAACAGGTTTTCCTCTCCCAGTAACATGATCATACGTACAGCGGCCATTATCGAGCGATTTCTTTAAGGAGAGGACAGATCTCAATAAAGTACCAGGGTTTATCCATACGTTGGAATCTATAATCCATACTATGTCGAACTTTGCCTTCTTGTAACCCTTTGCCAGGTTGTTGATTTTTGGGTTCGGACCAAAATATTGCGAATCGGTAGGAGCATCGATTAATATCTCAACGTTTAAGTCTTTGTACTTTTGTATTAACTCTTTTATGATTGGAATTGCTGGGTCGAGAGGACTCTCCACACAGAAAATCACTTCAAATTTGTGTTTGGGATATCTTTGTAAGAGTGAGCTCTCTAGGCAGCTTTTCAATTCCGGATCAAGACCTTTGACTGGTCTTAGTATTGTAACACCTTCTAATATCTCCTCGTCGAGGATTTCTTCGTCGCGTATCTGAACCTCAGATGGCTTAACTTTAGGTGAATTGAACTTTAACACAATCTCCACGAATCCATAGTACGTAATAATAATGATGACGAGCCACCAAATAAAGCCTATGATGGACAAGACGTATTTGAAGTTCGGTGCACGGTGTGGATCATGGTTGGTGGTGTCGTCTGCTGGGTTGTAGATGGTTGCTGCCCCACTGATTCGCGGCAATATATTCAAGAAAAGGTATTTTAGAACGCACATGGCTAAAGTTTTGGTCTATATTCTATGGCTGGTCATCCATACTTATTGATAGGCCAGTTGTTGATCTGGTTTCATCGAAGCGCATCAGCTTGATTTTTTTTTTCGCCTGATAGTGAAGAAATTGGGCAGCAGCGAAAATACTCAATTACTGTCACAGAAAAAGGAGTAAAGTTCCAGAGATTAACAGTCAGACAATTGATTCCCACATGGTGACTATTTGGTATGGGCTCCAGCTTTCTAGAGATTTTGATACCAATTCATAATTCGTCATTTTACCCGTGCCCATTACTAATAGTCGTACTTCCTGTCGTTCTGCTGCTCAAACCATGAAGAAGCATCCGAATGAACTTCTGGAGAAGACAATACTTGCAAGTCATTGTTTTGTTTGAAGGAAAGATAAAGGCCACACAATGGTCGTGAGGGCACGTAAGCTATCAGGGCTGCAAAAGGAGGTACTGAAGCTGTACCGAATGTGCATCAGATGTGCTTACACGAAGCCGAAGGTGGGTGCTATTGGAAGTCGATATCGAGTTTGTTTCTTGAACTAACTATGATCAAAAGGAAAACCAACAGCATTTTATAAAATTCGCAAGGTTCGTTTCACGTTTATCTTCTTTTCCTTAAAGTGTCCTGGATAACTAACTACTTATGAAGAGATGAATTCAAGAAATACCAGCATTTACCCAGAAAAGAGTTCTCCACTATTGAGCATTTGTTAAGAACAGGGCACCGACGCTATGAAATGTACTCAGCACCTGAAATCAAAGATGTGAAATAATCATAAACTACGACAACTTACATATCAATAATACCTATTTCCAAAAAACCAGTTTCTAGTTATAAACTATTTATGATCACCCCTGAATGTAAATGTTTTTGAAAATTGCGTCTTTATTGACTAATAAAAATTCCGTAACTTTATTCTTTTGTTGTAAATCTTGCAGTTCACGTTCTCCACTAGAAACCCTTGTGAAAGTTGGCGCAAATACCACTGCTAAGTTATGATAATTCATCTTGTTCGCATATGAATGTGATTCAACATTTTGGATATGAGTAAGAATAAAATCCAGCGTCTTGATGTTCGCTCTTGGTAGAAGTGATAGAATTTTAGTGAATTCATCGATTTTTTCCGTAAAGTCTTCAATTTTATCAATGTTCAAAAATAAATCGTATAAGTTATTCGTTATTATTGGTTCAGGAATATGAAGATAGAGATATTTCTTCAGTGCGCTAGTCACTGCATTGATATCACCTTGTAAAGAAATTTCTAGCTCATTTGAAGTTTCTGCTGTTAATAATTTGTTGAAGGCTTTCAGAATACTATTGGTTTGGGAAGTGCCTCCACTCTTACGATATATACCTTCGAATTCAAGGCCTCTCTCCTCAACCTCCCTAACAAGTCTTGTTATTATCAATGGGATCGGTCTTCTTTCATATATAGATCTCATTTCTATTGTTGAATTGAACAAATCGCTGATAATCAGGCCAAAACTTGCGTTATTATTGGAAGAGGAAGAATTATTACTATTCAAATCGATGTAGTTCAAGTTTTCGTTATTGATGAGTTTCCTATTATCGTTTCCGCCAAGTTCATCGGCCTCATTTTTTTTCAGCAACGGGGCAGAAATCTGGCGATTGTCATTACTCTCTTTTTCATTTACTTCTGCTAGAATGTTGTTCAAAGCGTATGAAGATGCTGAATTCGACATTTCATTCTTATTGAAAACACTGCCAAATCCTTTAACAACGTTTCCCTGTCTTTTCCAAAATCTCGATCTCACTTTCGGCTGCTTATCGGGTGATGGATGGTCTGTATGGATTGATGGTGATTGAGCCACCGCTTTGCGATTTTCAACTTTGTCTATGGTTTCTCTAGACTTGCTTTTCTCGTTTTCATTCTCTTTCTCATTTATTTCGGTTGAATGCTTTTCCTGATGACCTTGTTCCTGCGCTTTCAGCTCATGGACTTTCGAAGATAACTGAATAACTTCAAGGTTCAGTTTGTCTCTTTGCGATGTCAAGTTTCCTATTTCTGCCAAGATGGCATCTTTGAATTGCTTCAGCTCATTGATTTCATTGTTGAGAGCAGTTCTTTTCTCAAAACTCTCTATCTGAATATCACGAGGAGATGCATTAGCGTCAGATACACTTCTCACGTGTTTAGGAGAACTTATAGTACTGGGGAGTTCTAGTCCTATGGAACTGACACTTGAACCGTTCTGGCTAAAATTTTTAGGAACGGGAGGAGTTGTGAAGAGAGCAGCACCATGATAAGGAGAGGAGTCAGATTTCACTCTTGAGTGATTTGGCATTTTCATCGGGGTTGAGTCAACTGTCAAGTTTCTTGAATCTTTATTTTGATCAGAACTTGCGGATTTCTTATGCTTCATGAAGCTTCCCAAAAGTCTTTTTGGAGATTTGAAAGATTTGGATCTCGACAAATATGTCTCTTGATCATTTTTGTTCATGGAGGATAACGGACGTGGAGATCTCAACGGAGGTGGAGATCTCAACAGAGGAGATGTTGGGGCTTCATTAATTTTGGGAGAAAGTGTCGTAGATTGATTAGAAATTACGGTTGTTGGATTAATATTATAAGAGTCCTGTAGGCCTGAAACGCCTTGTATGTTCAATCCTGTTGGTACATCGGGGGACTGTCTCAGCTCTGAAAGTCCTGGATGTGGTTTCGTGAAAATTTCATCTTCATCCGAGCTATTCATATCCAAATAATCGCGATCTAGATCTGGGGAGTCGTTGTTTGTATAGCTCGCTAAGAAGTTGTTGGAAGAGCTCGAGCTGATGGACGTCTCAACAACGACAGCCTTACGGTTTTTCTCAGCCGCAGAAGATGCTGCGGGTGAGACAAGAGTTTGTAGACGGCCTGGGCTTGCAGAGCTTGCGAGAGTCGTTGAGGTCGCTGGAGTAGTTGGTGGAGTGCTGGAGCGAGGTACAGCTGGAAGTGATTTGAATACTCTTTTCTCTTGAGCTGAAGCTGCAGATGTGATAGCAGCAGCGGTTCCTATCGATGTTGTCGTACTTGTAGAGGTTCTAGGCGTTCTAGATGATCCAGAAGCCATGGAGTCGATCTTACCAGTACTTGTACCGGGACCAGTACCGCTAGCCGTCGCCACAGCTTCCTTAGCCTTCTTTCTAGCAAGCAGTCGTTCATGGCAGGACATACAGAAGAGTCCAGCAGAAGTTCGCGCGTACCGTAGATCCTCTATTCTGCGTTTACACTTGCGGCAGCAAAAGCATCCAGAGCAGTATGCTTGGTTCCCAGTAAGAATCGCCAGGTCAAGAATCTTACGCCCACAGGCGTTGCATGCGTACGAGCAGTCGGCACACACAAGGTCGCCAGAACCTAGCACGAGAAAGCTTGAGCTCGTTCCTAAGAGCTTGCCACACTTGGAACATCCAAAGCAGTACATGTGCCAGCGGTCACCGCCCAGCTCGTAGGCATGGCCCTCAGCGATGGGGAGTGTGCACCGTCTGCAATGCTGCGGATCGTCCTGGGTATCGTACTGAGAATCATCATACAGCTCCTGTGCGTGCTCATGGTCTTGGTGTTCCTGGCCTTGGTGTTCTTGGTCGCGATGATGTTGTTGTTCATGTCGTTCGTCATGTTCTTCATGTCGTTCGTGCTGTTGTTCCTGGTGAGGCAGCTGCTGGAGATCCGTCATTACTCCAGAGCGGTGCTGAGATTCCTATCGATGAGGTAGTGTCGCACTACAGGCCTGATGTAAAAAGGAGCTCGCTGGTGGCCGTGAGCTGGCAGTGAATAGTGAGTCCGCCTCCCGCGTTTCTGGTTTTTTTTTGCTGTTCAATGGCGATCAGTCTGAGATTGGAATGTGTAGTCAGATCTCTAAACTTTCTTCTTGTACCTTGAAATACACGAAAACCCACAGAGCCTTTGAAAAACATCAACAGATTACCCGCCTGACAGTTTTTTTTTTAGAGAGGGCCCACGATCAAATCGTATTAATATATATGTAAATGTATATAGTTATATATATATATATATATTGGCAAAGAAGGAACACCCATCTTGCAGACGGCATAAGAGACACCAGAATCGGCGTTCAAGAAAATAGAACTCATCATGTCAGAAGTACAGAAACCCGTGTCGTCGACTGCAAAGTTCATCTCCCAGCTTGCAGGGTCACAAGTCGTTGTCAAGTCGCACTCTGGCGAGGAATACCATGGTACGGATCAATCTATTCTTTTTTCAGCGACACAGTCGCTGTGTTTTTTGTATGTGTTGTTTGTTTACTAATATTCGAAACCTAGGAGTCCTGGAATCTCTAGACGGGTTTCTGAGTGTTGTGTTACGAGATGCTAAGGAGTACGTCAACGGCAAGCTCATCAAAGAGTATGGAGATGTCTTTATACGTAGCAATAACGGTATGTAAGAACGGCTGCTCCCACCCAAGCCCGCGGTCCCCTCCTTCTTTTTTGCCCGCCTCATGCGTCTACTTGCTAACATTACTTGTTTTTTTCGCTTTTAGTGCTCTACATTGCAGAATCAGAATAAACACGATTGTTTCCGTACTGTGTACTGCTCCTGTAGTTGATGTTCAGTTGATGTTCAGTTGATGTTATGATGGTGTGTGGTTTTCCTACTCGACGTACTTTATCCCCTTTTGATGTTTTGTTTCCTAATTAGGAAGTCTACACTTTTTCATCCAGTTCCTACTTTTTTTTTTTTTTTTTTTTTTGGCCTCTTCCAATTGAAATCTTGAAAACCCCCCCTCCCCCTTTGAAAAGTAGAGGAAAAAAAGTAAACCCTCTAATTCGAACGCAAAAACACAACCGAGTAGAAAGAACAAAGTCAATTGATTGTCTTTTTTTTGCTGTCTCTACTGTCGAATTAGATTCCAAACTCAAACGATGTCCTTCATTATCAGACGCCAGCTATCAACTTTGATTCCACCAAAGATTGCATCAGCAAAAGTATGTTTTGTTACCTTGTGTCCACTCTACCCAGAGTGCACCTCTAGATTTCGAGAATACGTTCTAACAGCTGGTCTTTCTTTGCAATGTAGAACCTTGGTGCTGCTCCAAATGCTAAACGTTTAGCCAACGTTGTTGATTTCTACAAGGCATTGCCACAAGGCGATGCTCCAAAGTACGTTCCTTCGGGCCCATTGGCTCGCTATAAGGAGAAGTTCTTCAACGGCGACAACGCCTCAGGTAAACCATTGTTACATCTTGCTGCTTTCATCTTGGTGTTTGGTTACAGCGTCGAATACTACTTCCATCTACGTCATCACAAAGGTGAACATCATTGAACAATGATACCGCCGTCGCGCCCCACTCAATAAACAGCTTGATAGACAAATTTTATGAGTTATTAATATTCAAATCATCAGATATTGGTAATTGATATCGGGATAAAGATACAAGAAAAAAGACAAAGCAGAAAAGCGAAAGAATGCAATAGTATGGATATAAACAAAAGCACAACTACAATTGAAAAAGCAAATAATCAATTATGTTTTATGAAAATGCAATAATCATATGCCTAGTGTAGAGACAAGATGTGCGTGTGTCTGTCTGTGTGATCTCTTCACGCGTATGCAGGATCTATCACTTCAAGCATCTTGCTCACGTCAGTGATTTTAACTCTTGGACAGCGCTCCTTTTCCCCTAACTTTCTCTCCTGCTCATCGAGCTTCTCCCAGCCTTCCCAATCGACAATCTTACGTTGAAGGCTCAATCCTTCTCCGCCGCTACATTGCTTCTCTATTACTCCATCGGCAAAGTCTTCCAGAATAGCATCCGCCGTAGTGAAAGCCCCAAGCATGGTTTCAGCTATTACACCTTTGGCTCCAGATTTAATCCATCCTGCTGAGTATAACCCCTTCAACAGTTTATCGTGTTGCTGGACCAGCCTTCCGTTTATATTAGAAATGATTCCTCTTCTATTATCGAACTCAATACCTAATTCCTCCATGCATGGTAACGGGACACCTTTATAACCTATACTCGTAATCACTAGTTGTGCTTCCGTAGTTTCGAGTGAATCCGGGATCGGTTCGACACTGGCAGTGGCGCTGAAATTCTCCCCATGAAGCTTGTTCAGTTGAAATCTCACTGCTTTGACGAGCTCGTCATTGTTTTCGTCTCGAATGATCTCTATAGGTGTTTTCAAGTATTCCAAAGTCCATACTTTGCTTGCGATTGCTGGTATTTCATAGTTGACATCCTTACGCTCGCTTGCAGGTAAGCCTTGTTCAAATACTAGCTGAAGCTTCCGCTTGTTCACTCGACCAAGCGTTTTCAGTGTTTGTTTGTCAAGTTTCTCCAGACTTGCCTTATCAAGACCCAAATTGTCCAAAAGCCATTGCCCAATATTTTCAAACTTTGAGCCATGCTGCTCCAACTGTATGAGCTCTCTGAGCTCCTTGTTCGTGAATGCGCTTTGTAAGAATCCTCTTCTTGCTATGATCTTTATATTCTCAACTTTACTATTCTGTAAAGCCTTCAATGCATTTCTCGTGATATCAGTCTTCGCTAGTACTTCAACTGGCGTCAGCAAGATCCTTGCAACATCAATTGCAACGTTCCCATTGCCAATAATCACAACATCTTTCACCCGATCCAATGGTGGGTTCAAATCTTGTGATTCCGGCAACCCATTATACCAGCCTACAAATTTTCTTGCACTCATCACTCCAGGACTGTCCTCTCCTGGAACTCCTAATTTCCTCTCCTGGGTGCATCCGTAAGCAAACACAACAGCGTTGTAGTTTTGATATAGCTCTTTCAACGGTATGTCCTTCCCAACAGTCAGATTACCAAAAAATCTAAAGTTTGGATGTTTCGCAGCTTTGCTGAAGGTCAATTCACAGTTCTTGACTTCGGGGTGATCAGGAGCAACTCCATAGCGCGACAAACCAAACGGCGTCGGCAATTTTTCAAAGATATCCACATGAACCTCGTCGCTCTTTGCGAATAGCCGGTGAGCAGTATAAAACCCAGCAGGGCCCGAACCTATAATGGCAACGTTGAAGGAGGATGAGGAGCTCGAAGATGAGGAGCTATGACGCAGTTGACTATGCAGCTGTCTCAGAACAGAATGAGAACCTCTCTTGAAGGAAGTCATAGTGCAAGCAGTCCCTGGACGACGGGTAAATTAGTAAAAGTAGTTTACAAATTTCAGTATATGTGATGACACTTTGGATTAATTTCGGAGTACTTTTTTCGCAAAGCTAGAAAAGTGTCTCCAAGAGAGAAGCACAATTTTACACAATAAAACAGTACTCAACAAAAACCATCATAAATTCGTTAATTATAGATCTAAACATCTGAGCACCCAGATCAGAGCAGACTCATAGCTGGAATGTACGCTAGCCGTAGTAATTAGTACATCGCGTCTCGTTGTGAACAGTGACACACTTAACGCTGCAAACCCGAGCGTTGCAGCGAATACAGCTCGAAGGAGCATTGTCCCCACAGATAGAACAGAGTTTCTTACTGGGAACCAGTAGTTGGGAGTTTTGCTTTTTGGACACCACGTTGAAAAGAATCGAGCTGATCTTGTCATCCTCGTCGAGGTAATTGTGGAGCTGTTTTCTAGAAGCGAGAATCTTCTTCACTTGGGTAGTTGAACCTGTCTTCAGACGTCCACCCTTAGGTCCCACAAGCATATGTTGCTGGCCCTGTTTCGATGTGGATGACTGGGCAAACCGCGGATAGTCGAAATGGAGCCCACTCTTGGGAAGCTCAATCCTAGCCGTCTCGCTGTAGTTCTCACGGTCAAGCTCTGCAAACCGCTTCGTTGACTGTTTCTCTACCAACAGCGAGGGCTCCAGTGCAGTCCCATGGAGAGTCGACTCGATCGCTGTGAGATTGTAGGTTCCAGGTGCAAGGCGCTTACGAGGGCGAGTGTCTTCAGCAGAAGAGCGCGCCCTCTTCGCAGAGTAAGCGCTCACCGTAGACGTGAAGTACACATCTGGATTGTACTTGTTTCTGTTTCCGATATCCTCAACTAGCACCATTCCCCGTGACTATTATGAGAAATACTATAAGAAACGTAAGCTAGTATGCAGAGGTCGCTTATGAATTCTTCAAGCTCGAGCTAAAAGCTCGCGAGCTTCTTATTAATGGAGCAGACAAATACGATGTAACAACTTTTTTTTTTTTGATGTATTATTAATATATTACTAATTGATATACGTGTGTTGAGACGGTGTCTTTGCTCTTCTCACTCTTTAACAAAGAGAGCAGCAGCTCCCATTCCGGTGCCTAAACACATGCTGGTGACGCCGATCTCACCTGGCTTCAGCTCACGCATGATTGTTGCTACCTGACGGCCTCCAGTAGCGGCCAAGGGGTGGCCAAGTGCAATGGCTCCCCCTCTAGGGTTCAACTTCTTCTTGTCAATACCCAGTTTCTCTGCACAGTAGAGACACTGTGCTGCGAAAGCTTCGTTTATCTCGAAAACGGACACATCGTCTATCGTGATACCGGCGTCGGCCAATACTGCGGGAATGGCGAATGCTGGACCAACACCCATAACCTCTGGCGGAACGCCAACAACTTTGAAGTTCACATATTTCCCAACGACAGGGAGTCCAAGCTCATGAGCCACGGCGCGCGTTGTCAATAGCACCCCAGAAGCGCCATCTGATATTTGCGATGAGTTCCCTGCGTGTGTAGTTCCATCACGTTTGAAGGCTGGACGGATTTTAGATAACGATTCAGCAGTGACGTTCTTACGAGGTCCGCTATCCGTATCAACAACAACAACGCCGCCACCATTCCCTCTCTTGCTGTTTCCGTCGCTGTTCCCGTCGCTGTCTTCTTCAGCAACTTCAACCTCGACTGGGAGAATCTCATCCTTGAACAGCCCGCTTGCAACAGAGTGCTCGGCCTTGCGATATGAACTAGCAGCAAACTCGTCTTGGGCTTCTCTTGAAACGTTGTAGTTGGAAGCAACATTCTCATTGGTGATCCCCATTGGAATCGTGCATTTCTTAGCATCAGCATTTCTATTCAAAATTGGAGAAAGCTTGCCGAGTGCTTTTGGCCCATAGTTCTTCGACATCGACTCAACACCACAAGCCAACCCGATCTTTATCTGGCCAGCTTTAATCGAGTTGGCTACTATATTCAAGGCGCTTAGCGAAGACGAGCACTGTCTGTTGATTGCAAGAAATGCAGCACTGTCTGGAATACCCGCTGCAATTGCTGCTGCTCGATGCTCAGTCGCTCCTGCTCCCGGATTCAACACATTGCCAACAACAACGTCCTCGATCAACGACGGATCGAGTTTAACCTTTGCCAATAGCTTTTTCAAAAAGAGAAACAATATCTCGTCTGAGCTCGAGTTCTTGAATAAGCCTTTGCCACCTTTGGTGACTGCAGTTCGGTATGCGGCAACAATCACAACATCGTCGTCGTTTTTGCTTTTGACGCTGGACAGCGATGAAGGTGTCAAATGGCTCTTCAACTGGTTTAATCTGTCCATCGTATAACGCTTATGGATTCCTTATATTGATAGAAGGGTACTTGCTTTCAAAAACAAGTATCATAGCGAATCGATTATAAAAAGAGCATTCTTTCAACTTTTTATACCGGTCATTCGCTTGAGAGTTTAACCTTCTTTGCTCACTGTTCGATTCGGAACTTCTACTTTTTCGATCTCAGTCTGGATGTTTCTTGCGGAGTAGAAGAGGAGAAATAAAAGAGACCGAGGATGGGCAAGAAAAAAAAAAAAAAAAAAAAAAAAATAGCAAAATAATTAATTATTAATATATTATGTAATATATATATTGAATATATGAATGATTAAGTAATTCACTTGAGCTCTTCGAACACTGAAATGTACTACCGAGATTCAAAGATATATATATATATCTATATATGCTCGTATAGAGGAATCAGGTCATACGTTGCGCTACGTGGATGTATATTTGATCATGTCTGAGCCAAAACCCAATAATGTCAGGAAACCCTCAAGCAGACGGCGAAGAAATCCAAAAGGCACTAACCAGAAGAGCGAGCAAAGAACGCAAAGTAGTGAGAAACCCATCACTACGCCAAGACGTAGTCACCGTCCCAAATCCTCCAAGAAGCCACATGAGGCAAGCAAAGTTGCGGAAGAGCTTCGAAAGGAAGAGCTGGAAGCTTTGATATACAAAATAACAGACATTAGTTCTATAAAACTTCTGAATTCAACGAACAGATCTAAGATCTTCAAGGTGGATCTAGAGGCTAACGGTAAAACAATATCAATAAAGTTAACAATACCCATACTGAAGAAGAACCCAATATATATCGATTCGCTTTCAACGATTCCAAAAGCTTCTGATGGGCCAGTGAAATCTAAGCTTTCATCATCATCAGCAGAGAAAAACCTGATAAGGAATTTCAATTCAAAGGCCAGACCAAACGATAAATCACTCTTGTTCTATTTGAACTGTCTAGTTAACGATGCAGAAAGTCTCACATTAGATGCCGCATCATACAAGTTCTACTCGAGTTTGGAAATTATGTGATTTCGTAACAATAAATAAGAAAGGAAAATAGTACATTGTCATTAAAAACACATCAAATCTTTATAACGGCATATTCTTTTTGGGTCAGTTAGTTCATCCAAAGTTAATTAAAAGTTTTAATAAATTCATTAGTAGATTTGGTTTCCTCCTGTCTCTTTGCATCATCCCAGTTCAGTTCGTCACCCAAAACCTTAACAACCCCATCGACAGCAGCTAATGCAGCTTTAGAATCCAAGAATGCTAATCTACTTCTTCTTGCCAAAAAATCTGATGGCGTTCTAATGTACTCATATTTGATACCGTATTTCAACTCTGCAACAGTGAATGGATATTCAAAATTCTCATAGCTTGGATTTTCTGTAGAAGCTGCAAGTGAAACAGGCAATTTATTGAACTTATCTTGTTTGTAAATCTCTAAAATTAATGGAGCTCTTGTACCGTAGTTTGAAGCTAGATGCTCAGCCAATAAATCAGGAACGAAATATTTTTGAGCTAATCTTGCAGCCAGAGTAGATTCGAAGTTTTCACCACCTGCTAAAACTAATTGCTTAGTGACAGACTCTTTGACAGGGAATTTATGGTTCTTCACAACTTCATCAATGGTTTCCTGTGCCATTTCCCTATAAGTAGTCCATTTACCACCAGATATTGTAGTCAATCCAGTCTCACTAGTGAATAGCAAATGAGATCTAACCAAATTTTGAGTTCCAGAACCATGCGTTCTTGGGTCACGCACCAAAGGTCTGATTCCAGACCAAGCAGACAAGACATCTTCTCTTCTAACAGGGAATTTGATGTAGTGCTGCAATTCTTGTAAAATGTCTTGGATATCGGCTTCTGTTGGAGCAGGATTTTCTGGGACTTTCTCTAGTGGGACATCGGTAGTACCAGCTAAAACCTTACCTTGCCATGGCAAAAAGAACATGACACGTCCATCGGAGGTATTGGCATCTAATATACCCAAATCTTTTGGGCAGTAATATTCTGGAAGAACAATATGAACACCTGCAGATGGGACAACCATTTTAGGTGGGACTTCTCTTGGAGAAATACCTTCAGGGTTCTTATCCATTTCCAAAATCACATCAGAGTAAGGACCAGTAGCATTGACAACAGCAGTAGCGCGGATTTTGTATTCCTTGCCAGTTTCACGATCTTTTGCAATAGCACCAACAACTTTACCATCTTCTTTCAAAAGCTGAGTGACTTCCGTGTAGTTCAAAACAGTTGATCCGTTTTCAATAGCAGTGACAGCCAATGTGGAATTCAATCTCGCATCATTGAAAGAACCATCGTGGTAAACCAGACCGGCTTTCAAGTTTTCAGTATCTAGTTGAGGACAAGCTGCTGCAGTTGCGGCAGGACCTAATAAATAAGAGGATCTCAAATTCTGCTTACCAGCAAACAAATCGTACATTTTGGTTCCGACGTAGAAATAAGGAACTTGCCAGTATTGGTAAACAGGAATCAAGATCGGTAAGATTGTTGCTAAGTGAGGGGCAGTTCTCAAGACATTGGCACGTTCGTTCAGAGCTTCAATAACTAAGTCTAATTGTGCTTTTGATAATTGCCAGAAGG
Source organism: Liangdongia quercuum (assembly GCA_030579675.1). Classification (NCBI taxonomy): domain Eukaryota; kingdom Fungi; phylum Ascomycota; class Saccharomycetes; order Phaffomycetales; family Wickerhamomycetaceae; genus Liangdongia; species Liangdongia quercuum. Next base: position 21,988 of record JAKTRK010000064.1, on the reverse strand, counting down.
CCTTTTCCAGATATCTCACACCACCATGAGCCATCTTTGTTGATTTCGAAGATGTTCCAGACGCAAAATCATTTCTTTCAACCAACGCAACGTTTAAACCTCTAGTTGAAGCATCGACAGCGGAACCAGTACCAGAAGCACCTCCACCAATAATCAGAACATCAAACTTTGGTGTGGTTTCCAGCTTCTTGAACAGCTCCTCTCTCGAAGGAGGTGGCGGTCTTGATTCAATTAAAGAAGGCAGATTGGCCTCATTCAGCAAGCTGTTGTTCGGCGAATTTTGTGAGAACTTGTAAGTTGCGATAGCGGTAGTAGCAATAGCAGCAGTTGCTAATCCACGCTTAGCAACAGTCTTGAAGGCAAAGGATGACATGCTGTGCAACACAGTACTTTCAATACACCAAATAGGTTTCGAAAACTCTCCAGGACAATTTTGAAACGACTTTCGAGATTTTATATATTTTTATTTCAATCTGTCGTGTCAACGACTTGCAGCTTGTAAATTTGGGCATTTTTTTGGTTCGTGACAATTTCTCTATTTGTCTTGTAAAAAAAGTAAATGGAGATGTGATTCGAGCGGAGTGGAAGAATGGAACAAAAGCTACGAAGAACGAAACAATAAAACTAGGAAACGCTATCATTTGACTCCAAGTGATATATTTACACTGGGACCCTCGAATGTTGCTGACTACATATCCGCCTTCCCTCTCGATCTGTAGCCCATCTTCGCACTCACGATTTAGACACCACTACAGTGCTTTCTGCTTTTGCTTCTTTCATCCGGTTACCGCCTTCTTTTTTGTTTTGCTCCCGAATTTTAATTGGGTTTTGTCCAACGTCTGCCCACGCGTTCTTTAGATGCTGTAACCGCAAAATGTCCCGACACCTAACCTGATCAGAGGCCTTTCGCCAAAGTTTAACGGCTATTTGTCGACGCTTGTCCCAGTAGGTGCTCTCTCGGATAATCCATATGAATCACAAGATTCTTGTGGTGCTAGACCACTTCTCTACCACTTATCAAGGCACAGAATGCATTCTCCAAGTTTCCGTTTATTTGATGTCAACCGGGTCTTGATGCTCTGCAGCTAGCATGGGCTGTCTGCTCTGTAGGCTAGCTGAAAGCGAACTTCACTATAGCCTACCGCTATCACAATAAAAATTGGCAGATCTGGTTGTGTACTACTACTGCCTAAAAAACTTGGGTGACGAATTCAGTTTCTCAGATGGCTTGACTCCAAAAAGCAAGTTACTGGACCTAAGACGATCAGTTGTTCTGAGGTGAAATGTGATGTAACGGTTTTCAGATCTTGTAACTGTAATTGTACTAGCTATCTACAATTGTTGATCTACGTTCATTGTCGTTGGTTGCGTGTACTAAATGGAAGAAGATCCAATTCCAGCCTCAATTCATATACAATTTCTTTTTACTTCACTTTATTTCTATATTACATTAAGGATCTTGTAGCACTTGAGAGTTATCAACGTAACACTTACTCTAGCAGCAACGATCCCTATACTTAGTTGGCTGTCTTCAGGGCCAGAGGGCTACAACCTTCGAGCTTCAAATCCCGTCCGATCTTCCTTTTTGAAGCGCCGGGCTATCGCAGGATAAAGGGGTACCAAATCCGTCCCGGGAAAGTTTGGAAAAAAAGAGTGGAAGCATCCTAAAATGTCCCGAAAACAATGGACATTTATTTATACAAACAAGTACACTCGCACCTGTCCTACTCTAATGTCTTTAACAGTGTAGGAAATCAAAGGCTACTACTGAATTTACTCACTCTATATTTAAGGCCTCCGGATTTCTTCATAAGATTCGTAACTTCATTTAAATATATGTATCTGTGTGTGTGTGCCTTTCTGTAAATGGAATGATCAAGACACTCAAGTCATCGCCTTCTGACTTTGGTTTTTCTCTTAAACACCATTAGTGGGATGTTTGGCATGTAGTTTATCAAATCACCAGTTATTAACGGATAAGTAGTCACCATTAGCACTGGTTTCAAATATTTGATCAGTTCATTCAAAAAATGTTTTGGATAACTTTGATTCAGGCATTGCACAACGACATGTAAGTTGAAGTTCTCGATTTTTATCTGATCTAAGACTTTCACAATTGTTTGTGTTAATTTCTCACATTGTCTAGAATAAAACTTGATATCACTCTCAGAAGTATCACAATAAATAACATATAGTACATCACCAGAGCCCACAACACTGCCAATAGTGTAGTGCATGGCATTCATGGATTCAGTGGAGAGATCAATATATAAAAGATATGATCGAACTAAAGATGACTTCTTGTCTTTATAGACTTTAAAAAAATCGCCGTAGGTGACACTTCTTGATACGCTAAGATTCTCTTTGTGAATGTTAAGCGCTGAGCTTGTAATTCTGATTTCGTTATTGCTAAGAACACTGTTCGGCTCGCCATTGGAGTCCGCTTCCATGTCCCGACCTTTATGTGATTCTTCAATCAACTTTTGTTTAAATTGGTCATATGTATAGTCTTTGTTGTTTTCTAATTCAATCAGATCTTGGATAGATTTGTCGCTCAGCCCCATTTTCCTTAATTTTGAATTGATGTTGTCGATCATGGTTTTCGGAATTTCGTTGCCGGTATCTTTGGCATCGCGGATGGCTTCTTCAGCAGCTAGAACTTCGCTTAGCCCTTCAACTGTCGTTGCATGCTTCTTCAACTCTTTTTCTTCAAGTATCAAGTTCTTCGATATTGTGTTATTACCGAATTGTTGAGCCTTGTAGTAGTCATTGATCGAACTTTTGAAATTCGTCAAGTTGAGGCCATTTATGTCGTAATCCAAATCGTCATTATCATCACTAACTTGCTCTTCTTCACTAATTTCTTCATCTAAAGCATCTACATCGCTGGAATTGGTGCCAGCAGTAGTACTAAGTCGCTCCATAGGATTGTGATTTAAAATGCTCCATTTGAAGTTAGCATCCTCAGACCTTGCTCTTGAAGTTGGTCTTCTGCTGGAAGAACGACCTCGACCACGGCTTCTGCTCGTCGATCTTAGATGTGAGTGAGGCGAATGTGAGCGGTCTCTCCCTCTAGATGGATGCCTTGAGTCAAGTCTTCTCAAAATGGTATCATTTTCCTCGGCTAGTGCTGATTCTAACGACATTCTTCCACAAAAGGAATATCTCCTAATGTCAGAATACCGCTGATTGTGATCTTTGTATTTTATCAAATTTAAAAGATTCAACTCCGTTATTACCCGGATATCAGCTCGTCAGCATTGTGTAATATATTATGTAATTGAGAAACCGGTAAGAACCGCAGCAGTCTATTCAGTAGCATTTGCATAACCATACAAATGAAAGTACGTAAGAAGAGAAGGCCGAAGAATACCAGTGCTTTCTTCCTAGTTATTCGAGAAAAGTACGGCTTTACTGAAAGATAGCACTCAAAATGACAGACAGCAGATATTTGGAAGTTGATCTACCTACACGCTTCGACTATTCAGAGCCGGTTAAGAGAATACATGATTCAAAAGGGCTGCAAGCCTTTCAACAGTCGAGAGCAATATTTGAGATCCAAAAAGTCTTGACTAAAATAACGGAATTGGTTGAATCAAGAGAAGTTCCCTCAGGCGTTCTAAATCAGGACTTATTGTACACTAAAGAAGAGATTGAGCATTTCGATCATGATACCTCCAGCGGTGTACCAATATTCAATGAAAACACCAATATCGATATTTTGAAATATACCCTGGATACGAAGCCCTACATTGCAGCCTTGCTGAACCTATTTGATGAGTTTTCGAGGCTGATTGATGACGTTCCACCTCTTGACGGGCCAAGGAGGTATGGAAATTTAGCCTGTAGAGACTGGCATACAAAGCTGGAGACAAGTATAGATGAACGCTTGCAACGGTTGCTGCTGCCATTTTACAAACTAGAAAACCCACAAGGGTTTATACTGGAGATTAAATGGTACATATTGAATGCTTTTGGATCCAAGGAGAGACTGGATTTTGGTACTGGGCATGAGTTGAATTTTTTGGCATTTATAACGGGATTATTAAAAGTTCAAATACTACCCTCCGCAGAGACCGATGGAACTGATTTTTTGATCATATTTGGGAGATATTATGACTTGGTGAGAAAGTTGATTACCATATATACTTTGGAGCCTGCTGGGAGTCATGGAGTTTGGGGACTTGACGATCATTTCCATTTGATTTATATTTTAGGTGCTTCAGAGCTGTTAAACATCAGCAAAAAATACCCCACTGTATCACCAAAGATGATCAATAACAGATCAGTTGTGTTCCAATACAGTTTGAAAAATCTTTATTTCAATGCTATCGCATTCATTTATAAAGTTAAAAAGGGTTATTTTTTTGAGCATTCCCCCATATTATATGATATCTCGAATATTCGCAATTGGGACAAGATTCTCAGCGGCATGCTGAAGATGTATCAAGCTGAAGTGTTCAAGAAATTTCCCGTCGTTCAACACTTTTATTTTGGAAACGTTTTGTTTCCTTGGAGATCGATGACCAATGATTCAGCATTACCAATACATACAAGCGATGAAGATCTATCAACAGAGTCTAATATTGCATCGTTGAATAATGATTGGAAAAATCTTGTTAGCCATCACCACCAACTTCAGCAGCAACCGGAACTCTCGAAACATTTTGCGGAATCTACAACCGCAGCACCTTGGGCCAAAACCAATTCCGCTCCGTCATCATCTCTACCCTCAAGAATTCCTCCCCATACAGTGCAAGGAACTCATGGTCTACCGGTAACGAAAGCACCTTGGGCACAAAAATGAATCATAAGCGCCGTAAATGTAAGATATTACTACGATTGAATCATAATTTCAAACTCGTTAATGAAATAAGTAGTACCCTATACATGTAATATAAATGTCGAACCCCCCTGGAAGAAAATAAATATCATGAACCTAATGGAAAATGGTAAATTGGAATATTATGCAACTAGTTTGTTATAATTCAATGGTCAAAAATTATAAATCTGGACCTGCAGCTATAACTTCCTTAGTTGCTTCTGATGAATACTTTACGAAGTTCTCTGCGAAGAGTGAGGCTAAACCACGAACTTCTGTATCGAATTTAGCAGAACCTTCGGTCCAGGCTTTTGCAGGATTCAACAATTCTTTTGGAACACCTGGGATTTCCTTTGGAATTTGTAAACCGAAAACTGGGAAAGTTTCATACTCCAAATTAGCCAAAGATCCATCATGGATAGCATCCAAAATAGCTCTGGTGTATTTCAATGGACAACGCTTACCACCTCTTGCAGCAGAAGAGCCTGTCCATCCAGTGTTCAACAAATAAGCAGTTGCCTTATGTTCAGTCATTTTATCTGAAAGCATTTGAGCATACTTCATTGGATGCAAAGCTAAGAAAGGTTGACCGAAGCATGCAGAGAAAGTAGCTTCTGGTTCAGTAACACCCTCTTCGGTACCAGCCATCTTGGAAGTATAACCAGAGATAAAGTGATACATAACTTGGGAATTCGTTAGCTTAGAAACCGGTGGTAAAACACCTCTAGCATCACAAGTCAACAATATAATGTTTTTTGGGTGGCTTTCAGCGTAGCAAGGAATCTTAGCACTTGGGATATATTCAATTGGGTATGCACATCTGGTGTTTTCAGTAATTGATGCATCATTATAATCAACTTCTCTTGAAGTTGGTTCGTAAACAACATTTTCCAAGACTGATCCAAATCTGATAGCGTTGAAGATTTCTGGCTCTTTCTCACCAGAAAGACCTAGACATTTGGCATAACAACCACCTTCAATGTTGAAAACACCTTGGTCTGACCAACAATGTTCGTCATCACCAATCAAAAGACGGTGAGGATCTGCAGATAGGGTAGTTTTACCAGTACCTGATAAACCAAAAAATAGTGTGACATCGCCTTTTTCAACACCTTGGTTAGCAGAAGAATGCAAGGTCAAAACGTTATGGTTGACAGGCATCAAGTAGAACATAACGGTGAAAATACCTTTTTTCATTTCACCAGCATATTCAGTACCCAAAATGACCATTTCCATGGATTTGAAATTTATTTGCACAGAAGTTTTGGAAGTCATACTTTCGGTGTGAGCATTGGCTGGGAACTGACCAGCATTATAGATGGTGAAATCAGGTTCACCAAAATTAGCCAATTCTTCCTCAGTTGGCTTGATCAACATATTTCTCATGAATAATGCGTGGTAAGCTCTAGCACAAATGACACGAACTTTCAATCTATATTTTGGATCCCAGCCAGCATAAGCATCGACAACGTAAACTTTTTCTCTCGTTCTGAGGTAATCGATGGCTCTGGCTTTGGAGATATCCCATGTATGTTCTGAAACCTTCTTATTTACAGGTCCCCACCATATTTTGTCGTTTGACGTTTCTTCATCAACGATACGTTTGTCTTTTGGAGATCTTCCGGTTTTCTTACCAGAGAATGCCATTAGAGCACCAGCAGCAGAGATGGCGGTATTCTTTTCCGCTAAACCATCTTCGTATAACACTGGGACGCTAGCATTGTGACGTAGCACAACTTCTTCATGTAAGCTCAGCTTTTGAATCAAAGCCTCTTCAGGGTTGTTTATGATTTTGGAAGGCGACATATCGTAACTGTTTATGTAGTTGTCGTTGTTGTGTTAGGCTGTGAAGTCAAGGAGTAAGAGCGGAACAGTTACAAGAGGTGGGAAAAGGTGATATATTTATAGTGTTTTAGAAAGACGTGTCTTGACATCAGCGCGGTTGTTTTGATAAGTAGGTAAATAGCTTCTACTATTCTACTTGTTGCTGCTACCCAATTTTCCCCGGTTAGTTATGCTTTGAAGGAAAAGGCACTTTCATGCTGCACAGAAATAAGCAGAAAAGAGCATGGGGGGCATATATGATTTGGAGCCGGGTAAAACTGCAAGAATACCTGTACCTAACCTGGAGAGCCTGGTAGGAAAGTACTCCTAAGTAACTACGGTCTAATACTACTAGCAAGAGCCATCTATATGCCTTCCGGTCTACCACCTACGTTATCACATATATTGAATTGTTTTGGAATTAATCGCGCTGTTCATTTCTTTGTGCTCTGCATTTCTTTTCACTTCTTACCCCAGATTTTTGCTCCGCATGGTTGGTGCAGCATGCTCGGGTATGCAGGGCTTGACGATGATTGGACAGAATAGACGGGCGGCGGGTATAAGAGAAAAACGCAGCCTGAGAATGAAATAGACGAACTTGGGCATTTGCTCTCCATCCCACACGGGTGTATTCAACTAGTACTGATGCTAGACGGAGCATAGAACTATCATAGTTGTTGCCGAAAATTCATCTCCGGTTCTCGTTTTCTCAGAGAGTAGTCCAATGAAAACGCCGGATCTGCAACAACTACAAAGGGTGAACTCGGGTGTAAAAATTCCCACTATATTTCATCCGGGAGTGAGCGGAGCCGTAGAGGCAGAGTTAAAAGGTAGAGTTGAAACGACAGCCATCTTGAAAGGAAAATCTCTGCGCATGGTGGATGCCTCATCTAACTTGGCAGCTTTCCTGTTCGAAGACGAGATAACCTGTCACTTTGTCAAAATCACAATGGTTGAAGTGTAGCTGGCTATACACGTAGACATGAGAACGGCCCCAAAAAGAGCTGCCACACAAAAGGCGACTAAAGACCATAGAATAAAGTTCACATTCCGCGAAAACAAAGTCGATCCTGTTAGATGCTGTACCCCACGTCCAATTCAAAATGAGTCGAAACTCGAGAATCGCGGAGTTTAACAATAATAATCCATGAGTGGGTCCTGTAGATGTACTGAAATAGTCAAGGCTGGGTCTTCATTACCTTGAGATGCATCTCACTGGGATTCAGTTTCCTACTAAGCACTCTAGGTTTTCAATAGCTCTTTCTGTAGATGTTTTCTCTTGCGTGGCTCAGTAAGGTACTACTACATTAGCTTGAATGCATGATTTTGTTGTCTTCGTCCAACTTTTGTAATGTTCTGTTACTCAGACAGAGATCAGAAATCTTCTATTTCCTGTATTTACTATACATACACATGACTATTCAGCATACACCTCATAGATACAAAGATCCAGCACTGACGATATCTCTGTGCACAAGCTCTATTGCCTTTTCCATCTTCTCCTCTAATGCAACGTTTCCAATTGTCTTAGCGGCATCAACTAACTGCCTCAACAACTCTTCTAATCTTTTGAACATTCTGATCAAACTTCCCTCGTAAACATCTGTCATTTTACAAATTTGTGTAAAAGTAGCTCCTTTGCACCATGCGTATACAATCTCCATCAATTCTGATCTAAAGCTTTCAATGTAGTCTTTTTCAACAATTTCGATTTTGCTTTCCTTAGAAACTTTAGCAATTTTACTAGCCACTTGTTGTAGCTGTTTAAGAGGCTCGGATAATTCTGGTTTCAGGCTTGGAACTTCTTTAGATCTTTCTTGAAACACAAAGCATGATAACAGCGCCGCGCACTGTTCTGAGGTCAGCTCATTGAAATTTCCATTGAAGATTAATTCTGTTAGTAGCAGTTCGTCTCCACTACTGATCTCACATGCAACACGTCCTTTCAATTCAATGACATCATTAGCGGTAGTGAATCCCAAACGACGTAAAACTCTCTTACGGTGCCTCAAGTCATCTAATTGTATCACAGCTTGAGATTCCAGTATCTTCTCTTTCAAAGACTTAATATCCTTGGATAAAGAGACTTTTTTACTGTAGCTGTCGTACAGGTCTTTTAACTTTGGTGATTGTGCTAATGGGTTAGAGTACAATTTTGATTCCAGAACCTCGATCTTCTTTAGCAAGGTCTTGAACTCTTCATCCTCAATTTTCATATTGGTAACGGGGTCTAATAACGGAATTCCATCGGGAAAGCGACGCTTTACTTCTTGCAAGCTTTTAGAGACGGTCTCTCTTTGTTGTGAAGATTTCAAGTCTTTAGGTAGGTATAGTCTCAAGTTACCAATAGAATCGATAGACTCTAAGGTGATTGGAATAACATGCGATTGAGTCTTTTCTCCTTGTTTGGCGGGTCTAATACCTTCAGGGAAATTGGGTTGGAATGGTTTAATCAAATTCACAGGTGAATCAATAAACATGGTGTTAACTAAAACATTAACAATATATGATTGATGATCAGTATAAGTTTCACTCTTGTTACGTTTATTTTGTCTTTTTTGGAAATCAACAACAACGGCCCAGCCATAATCAAACTGATCAATTCGAACTTTAACAAGTCTTCCACCCTGCAAAAATGGTAAAACATGTGCAGGGTGTGTTACTATATGGCGTGCATCCTCATTATAGATATCTAGCTGTTTCCGAATGTCATAATATTCACGAATAGTAGGCTCGTCTTCAATATCAATAGCATTGAAGTCTATTTCCATGTTAGCTAACTTTTTCTCCATAATTGGAACAGATGAAGCATTTTGAAATTGGAAAAATGAATGTTCCAGCATAAATTCTGGTGAAATACCTTCAACCCTCATCAAATTCAAGATCATATTGTAACCCAGGTGAAAAGCGGAATCTAATCTATCAGCCTCACCTTTAACCATACCTTTAGCGACTTGCGGTTCCATTTTCTCGTCAATCATCATGATTACAATACCACGGTCATCTAAACCACGACGTCCAGCGCGTCCTGACATTTGAATATATTCACCTCCAGAAACCCAGCGGAACCCCTTACCATCCCACTTTCTTACAGAAGTGAATACAACAGTTTTTGCTGGCATATTAAGCCCAATAGAGAAAGTTTCTGTTGCAAATAAAACTTTTAACAAACCTTCTTGAAATAAAATTTCAATAATTTCCTTTAAAATTGGTAGTAGTCCGGAATGATGAATACCAATACCACGTCTTAATAATGGCAGGATATGTTTAATTTGTGGCAATTCCTTGTCTGATTCTGGTAAAACATCGATAGCGTTGTTGAAAATTTTGGTCAGTGTATCCCTCTCTTCCTCGGTGTTGAAATCCAATTTACTCATCTTTAAAGCCAAAGACTCACAATCCCTTTTACTGAATGAGAACACTATCACTGGATTATACTTCTTGATCCAAATCATTTTCACTATTTTATAAATATCAGATTTTGAGTCCTTATTTCCACCTTTAAAAGTCTGTCCCTTTTTACCTCTACTTTTATCAGAGGACGGGTCATCGCCTTGTTTATCACTAATGGAAGACATGGCCTTTTGAAAATTCTCTTCTCTGAATGTGCCTTTTTCATCCACAACTAAATGAATACCATCCCCATTTGCTGGGAACAAATAATGCTGAAGTGGGGTTGGTCTGAAATCTGTATAGACAACATGACAAGGTTGAGAATGGATCTTGCAAATCCATTCAGCAAATTCCATAGCATTTGGAATTGTAGCTGACAAAAAGACGTAATGTACTTTGTCTGGTAGTAGAATGATTGTTTCCTCCCAAACAACACCTCGTTCTTTGTCTCTCATATAATGCACCTCATCAAAAATTACCCATGCAACTTCTCTCATAACTTCTGATCCTCTATACAACATTGATCTTAAAATTTCTGTAGTCATCACCAAGCATCCAGCATCTGGATTTATAGTAACATCCCCAGTCATTAAACCCACATCACCAAATTCTGCAGCTAGTTCACGATATTTCTGATTCGAAAGCGCTTTGATAGGTGAAGTATAAATAACCCTTTGCTTCTCTTGTAAGGACTGAGCGATAGCATATTCCGCAACAACGGTTTTACCTGCAGAAGTATGGGCAGAAACTAGAACACTTTCGCTTCTGTCTATACAAGAAATGGCAGTATCCTGAAAAGGGTCTAACGTGAAAGGATACGTTCTTGCTTCTTTCAATCTCTTGTGTTCTCCAATAGGAACATATGGGTATCCTGCAGGAACAGCAACTTGATGTCTAACTTGATGCGATAGCTTAACTTTCCCATCTTCTTCTGTCTTGCTCATCAATCCACTTGAGGCCATCACTTCTCTTGAAGCTTCTTTTTCGAAAGAATCAGCCACTAACGGAACTACATCTGATTTCTCTTTGGGATCTATTAGCTTTTTATCAGTTTTTTTCTTTCCCTTCTTGGGTTTTTTGAGTCCAACTTCTTGTAAATCCGGTGACACTGAGCGTTTCTTGGCCTCTTTCCCTTTATCTGGAGCATCTCTTGAGATCTCTTCAATTTTTTGTTGCTCTTTGTTTTCTTCAGACTGATCAAAGGATGACAAAGAAGGCTTCTCATCGAAGACATCGAATAACGCTTCTGAGTCCATTGAGATAGAATCAATTCCTATAAGTTTACTGCTTTATACTGTCTTGGAAAAGCTAAGCTACAAAGAAAAATAAATATATTTCAGAGCATCTTCAAATTTTCTTGCAAAGAGCACGCTCATCTACTATGCTGTGCATACCATTTATAAAATACACTCTGATCAGTTAGATGCGTTTTGGAAAATGATCTAAAATAAGCGCGAGTGGTTTAGCGGTAAAATTCAAAGTTGCCATCTTTGAGCCCCCGGTTCGACTCCGGGCTCGCGCAAGTTTGAGTTTATTATTATTTTTGGAATTTCTCAGAGAGCAGTATTATTCGCTACACCAATGAAGATTAATCATAAGACTTTTGAAACCTACGGTTCGACAAAAAGTGGCAATCAGGCAAGATACTCATTCGCTATATGTCTATGAACAAGGTGCGGGATTATATGTACTTTTTATAAAAGCCCCACGATGAAAGAGCCTAATAGAATAATAAATTTGCTATATGAATTGACAGATGATGCACCGTTGGATTCCGATGTCTTCTCAGTACCATTTGCATAAAAATATTCGTAATCGTCAAGTGGATTAGGGAAGAGCTTTTTCTCGCTTAGTAGTTTAAAGTCCCATTCGATAGCATTCTCAGTTTTATAGTTCCAGAAAATCCATCCAGCAGTGTTATTTTCGTACGTCAAAAGCTGAATCTCGATAAATTTTCTGATGTTAGTCTTGTAAACATCACTGAAGTTTGCGTAGCTTGTCAAATTTTCACAAGAGTAGTCTGATGATGATGATGAATCATCTCTTGAGAAAAATTGCGCATCAATTTCCACATCTTTGGAGGAAGAATCAGTATCATTATGATAAATTCCACCATGGTAACTTTGTTCGAGTTGATCAGCATCATAAGTTCCGTCATATCGTGCACCAACACCGACACCATTCAACCATTTGGCACAGTCCGTCAAAGCAGCAGACCATTCTCCAATAAGTGAAGGATGGTACGCTTGCTCAGAATAAATGCTATTGGCATAGTTTTTGATATCTTGGATTCTTTGGCTTGCAGAATTATGAACTTGACTATCGGTGAAAACTTCATAATGATGATGGTCAATAACGACACCGTAAAAATAATCATCCGGCAATTCACCATCTTCGGTAAAAGGTTTGGTGTAATGCAATGAGACATTTTTGTAGTCATTGTTGAAATGTTCATTCCAATAGCCAATGCCTTCAAAAGCATCTTGGAGAAGAAAATAGTTCTCGGATTCATAAGTATCTCTGAAATCGTTGTAAACGTTATAAGTGAATTGGATGTATTCTGTCATATTTAGTTTGGGATTCAACGGTTCGTTAACGATTTCAATTCCAATGATGGTATCTGTGTAATTAGAGCCTCCATATTTATCGAAAATATAATATAGAGTGTCATATGTTACCTCAATATTCTCTTCATCATCTTGCCAGGTAACGTTACCTCTTTTCCCACTATTATCAAACCCATTTTGAGAGCCGGGGACACCATGCAAATCTATCCAAACTTTTAAATCGTATTTTCTGGCCCATTCCAAGCCTTGATCCAAATATTTTTCTTGACCTTGAACGTATGGATCATCGGCCAATAGCTCAAAAGCCCAATACCCGAGAGGAATTCTGATTAGGTTGAAGCCATACTTCTTCGCATCTTCAAAGTCATCTTCAGTATACCAAGTGGACCAGTGATCTTCCAACTGTTTCTGTGCCTCCTCTGTACCTAATGCTTCAGTAAATGTGTACTCATCTGTGGGTATGTTGTCTATTGAGCCACTGAATTGTTCGAACAATGAGGGAGTGATATAGGGCTCTAAGACGAACCACCCTCCGAATGATACTCCCCTAATCTTTTCGCCTTGTAACGAATAGTCCCATATTTTGGATATGTTGTAGCTCTGCGTTGACTCCCTTTTCGTTAGAGAGTATGCTTCCAGTTGAAATAAGAAATATTGCCAAAGGAACACCGTCCAAATATACATGGCCACCGCAAAGTATCAGAAAAGATGGTGTTGATGAGTGCAGAGGAGCACTTTTGGAAGCGAAAGATGTACGTTTTGAGCACTGGATGCTCCCTTTTGTGTAAAGTGCGCAGATTTCTTCATCGTTGGCTAGTAGTGTTGAAATTAAGTTTTGTGTTTACATTTTTTCGAGAATCTCCGTCCCAGCACCTGAAATGAAGCAGGTTAAAAGAACCATTTCTGTTGACAATTAGTGTCAACAGCTGAAATACCGAGCTCTGGGCTGCTTTATAGTGTAGAAACGCAGTAGAATTGACTTTGACACATTCATGCTCTTCTTCATTTCCAGGAATGAGTTGACTGATCTCAAGCACCCAATAATTGGTCTTACGTCATGCATGATTTTGTACGCTGCATTGACACAAAATTAATGATTCCTTGAGCTGTGATTTAAATAAAGAAACAGAACCCGATTTTCATTACGCTACTAATGATAGTACTCAACCATTACAAAATACTAATCTTTGCTATATTATTAAAACGTTGCTCATAATGCCAACTCAAACTAGTCAGCACGAAAACCATTTAGAAAACTATCTTCAGAACTTAACGAACATCAAAAATGACAAGCACGAACTGTCCAAAGTTATTGATCAGATCTATAAAAGTCAGGATACATCACCCATAGAGCATTCTCTTGAAGGGTTAGAAATTGAAGAGAATGCTTCAATAGATGCTGGTTATGACAATAAGGAGGTTCCTGGTATTTGTGATCCAGTGTTGAATGTTGAGCATTTATTCTCTGGGTCAACTATCTCTCAAATAGAGCCGTCTTCATTATTCAAAGGATATGATCATGCTAAATGGTACGTTTCAAATGCGAAGCAAACGGCATTTTATTTCATGACAAGTTTTGGATTTAAATGGATAGCGTATAAAGGTCTTGAAACTGGCTCCAAATTGATCTCTTCATATGTCGTTAAAAACAACAACGTTACGTTCGAGTTCATTTCACCTCTTCATGGAACAGCTTCAGATCCTCGCGATGAAAAATACTTGAATTCAATTCATGAATTCTTGAGACTTCATGGAGATGGCGTCAAAGACGTTGCATTTGAAGTTGAAGATGTTGAATTGGTTTACCAGAATGCAATGAATCATGGTGCAAAATCAGTAATGAAACCGAGAACTGACACAGATGAGTTTGGAAGCGTTGCAATCGCAACAATTGAGGTTTGTGAAAATGTGAGTCATACAATAGTTTCAAGGGATCGCTATACTGGTGTCTTTCTACCTGGCTTTGATAAAGTTGAAGGGAATCCAGAATACGAATTAGTCGATGCAGGCTGTATCCATAATCTACCACCGATAAGGATCAACAAGATAGACCATTGCGTTCAGAATGAGAATTGGAATGAAATGAATGCTGCATGTGAGATGTATAAGAAAATCTTGGGGTTCCATACATTCTGGTCTGTTGACGAGAAGGACGTTTCCACAAAGTATTCTGCACTTCGTTCGATTGTAATGTCATCGGAAAACGAAGAGATCAAGATGCCAATCAACGAGCCAGCAGAGGGAGTTTGTAAATCCCAGATTGAAGAGTTCTTGGATTTCTATAGTGGACCAGGGATCCAGCATATCGCCATATCGACCGATGATATTGTGACGACTGTGCGTAACATGAAGCTGCGAGGTGCTCAGTTCATCAAGATCCCACCGTTGTACTACGACAAGTTGTTACCGAAAATCCTCGAAACAGGAATCAAAATCGAGGAGAGTCTCTCTGACTTGAAAGAGCTAGGAATCCTTATAGATTTCGACCGTGGTGGCTACTTGTTGCAACTCTTTACAAAGCCATTGAGCGATCGGCCAACCTTCTTCTTGGAGATCATCCAGCGACATAACCACCAGGGCTTCGGGCGCGGGAACTTTAAAGCACTCTTCGAGTCTATAGAGTCCGAGCAGAGACGTCGTGGAACGTTGGACAAGTGAAAGCTGCCACACCCGAGTTTGTTTTTTTTTTTCTTTCTTTCGTCAATGCCTAGCACATCTCAAATGTCTTTTCAACTCTCGTAGCCCGCCTTCACGTCTACCGCTCAGTTCTTAGCGCAAAAGATCTTAGCGCATAAGATCTTAGCGCATTAACCTCTTAGTGCTTAGTGCTTTAACCTATACACTATTCCCGTGACATTACCCGCTTTCCAGATCGGTCTTCGCTGTTTTTTTTTTTTTTTTTTTTTTTTTTTTTTTTTTTCCTGGTATATTTTTCGTAATGACTGAAAGAAAAGGAAGGAACGCCAACAACTGGGAAAAAAACAGAAAACAGAAAAAGAAGGAACCGAAGGACGTTTGAGGAGTCTTGAAGTGAAGTGAAGTGAAACCTTTTTTGGGAAAGCAGCCCAATTCTTAGAACAAGAAAACCGACCCATCCACTCACCAAGAAGAGAGCATCGCCTGAGACAAGTGCGCATTTACTGCTTTTTTTTTTTAAAGAGTAATCTAAATCTGTCCACCCTTTGCTGCCCCTAATTAATAACAAAGTCAGCGCCTCTCTCTCTCTCTCTCTCTCTCTCACGGACACACACACTCCATTTTAACTGTCTAAACTTCGGTCCTGAACTTCACCAGCCCTCGTTTTTTCCTCAGAAGACTGCCTCAATAATTGCAGATCGTGATCCAGCAATCGAAGAACCAGTCCCTTCTTCCGAACCATGCCAAACTCGCAAGGGTAAGTGATGATGCTTTGTTGATCGTATTACGCTTCTAGACCCAGACCTTGTTACTAACGCACCTCCTTGTATAGAAATAGCACCATCACCGTCAAGGTAGTTGCTGCAGAGTCGCTGTATAAGCGCGATGTCTTTAGAAGCCCAGACCCTTTTGCCGTGTTGACAGTTGACGGTTCACAGACGAAATCAACAACTGCTGCTAAAAAGACGCTCAATCCGTACTGGAACGAAACGTTTACATTCCAAGCGAATGAGAACTCCATACTTGTCATCCAGGTGTTCGATCAGAAGAAGTTCAAGAAGAAGGACCAGGGTTTTTTGGGAGTGGTGAATATCCGTATTGGTGACGTGATTGACCTTGCGGGCTCCAACTACGAAGAAACCATCACGCGGGACTTGAAGAAGTCCAACGACAACGTTGTTGTCAGTGGGCGCTTGATCATTGTCATTTCCCGCAACTCCTCCTCTTCTTCTGGCTCTGCGCCCTCATCGAACAGAGCTTCCTCGAACAGAGCTTCGGCAACCTCCGTTCCATCTACAATGACCGCGAGCGCCGGCGCAAGTGCACAGGCCACTCTCCAGACTGGATCGACTACTGTTGCTAGTTCTCAGGCCGGATCCAGTGCTGCACAGTTGAGCGGGCAGCCGCAGCTAAACGCCACGAGACAGTACTCTTCTTTTGAAGACCAGTATGGAAGACTTCCTCCTGGGTGGGAAAGAAGAACTGATAATTTCGGTCGCACATACTACGTTGATCATAATTCGAGAACTACAACGTGGAAGAGACCAACTCTGGAACAGAGCGAGTCCGAAAGAGGACAGCAGAGACAAAACGTCACCGATGCCGAGCGCAGGCAACATCGTGGCCGTACTCTGCCAGACGACAGACCTCTATCACCAAGTGGCACAAATAGCATTACCGTATCGTCGGTCGGATCCACTCCTGCTGTAAGTGGGTCTGCCGCCCTATCAATGGCAGCTACGGGCTCCACCACTGCAGGACTAGGTGAGCTCCCGCCAGGTTGGGAACAAAGATACACGCCAGAAGGGCGCGCTTATTTTGTCGACCATAATACCAGAACGACCACTTGGGTTGATCCTAGAAGGCAACAGTACATTAGAACTTATGGGCCAAACACGACTGTTCAGCAACAACCAGTATCCCAGTTGGGCCCATTGCCAAGCGGTTGGGAAATGAGACTAACAAACACGGCAAGAGTATACTTTGTCGATCATAATACCAAAACAACGACCTGGGATGACCCAAGACTGCCTTCCTCACTAGATCAAAACGTACCACAATATAAGAGGGACTTCAGAAGAAAAGTGATCTATTTCAGATCACAGCCTGCATTGAGAATATTACCGGGTCAGTGTCATATCAAAGTAAGAAGAGATCACATATTTGAAGATTCTTATCAGGAGATAATGAGACAAACTCCTGAAGACTTGAAGAAGAGATTGATGATCAAATTTGAAGGTGAAGAAGGCTTGGATTACGGAGGTGTCTCTAGAGAATTCTTCTTCTTACTATCACACGAAATGTTCAATCCATTTTACTGTTTATTTGAATACTCTGCGCATGATAACTATACACTACAGATCAATCCGAACTCTGGTATTAATCCTGAACATTTAAATTATTTCAAGTTCATCGGAAGAGTGGTTGGTTTAGGTGTTTTCCATAGAAGATTCTTAGACGCTTTCTTTGTTGGTGCTTTGTATAAGATGATGTTACGTAAAAAGGTTATACTGCAAGACATGGAAGGTGTTGACGACGAATTTTACAGATCCCTGCAATGGATGCTAGAGAATGACATAACAGACGTTCTAGACCTAACCTTTTCAGCTGAAGATGAAAGATTTGGTGAGGTTGTCACTGTCGATCTAAAACCAAATGGGTCAAACATTGAAGTAACTAATAATAATAAGAAAGAATATGTCGAATTGATCACCGAATGGAAAATTTACAAGCGTGTTGAAGAACAGTTCAAAGCATTCATGGATGGATTCAATGAATTAATACCTGAAGACTTGGTGACTGTTTTCGATGAAAGAGAGCTTGAACTACTGATTGGTGGTATTGCCGAGATCGATGTTGACGATTGGAAGAAGCATACCGATTATAGAGGATATCAAGAGACTGATACAGCCATCCAGTGGTTCTGGAAGTGTATTGGTGAATGGGATAACGAACAAAGGGCAAGATTATTGCAGTTCACAACTGGAACTTCAAGAATACCTGTCAATGGATTCAAAGATTTACAGGGTTCTGACGGTCCTAGAAGATTCACTATTGAGAAAGCTGGTGAGCCAAATCAATTACCAAAATCCCATACTTGTTTTAACAGGGTTGATCTACCTCCATATGTTGATTATGAGTCGCTCAAGGTTAAGCTAGGAATGGCTGTTGAGGAGACTGTTGGTTTTGGTCAAGAATGATTGTAGCTTTGATAATTTTTTGATTTTGAGATTCGGAATTGGATTTAGATATCACTCATCTTTTCTATTTTTTTAGATGTCCTCTTTTCATTCTTCTGGACATTATATCATCATAATTACAGTTATCATTACCATCTTCATCATCATTAGCATCATTAGCATCATCACCATCACCATCACCATCATCATCACCATCATCACCATCATCACCATCATCACCATCATCACCATCACCATCATCACCATCATCACCATCATCATCATCACCATTATTAAAATATCATCTTTATCATCGTCGGCATCACCATCTTTATCATTCTCATGATTATCTCCATTTTACTCATATTTGTTTCGATTCATCATGTGCAAATGACATTTGAATTTTCTTGATTACTTCTCAACTTTTGGAATTGGGTAAAGCTATTCATAATTATACGTTTTCAGCAATAAAACTAGGTCATGGTTGCACTATACAACTTATCGTTTTTGATTTTTACAGGGTACTTTCTTTTTGTTTAAAATTTATATCTAAAACTTGTCGTAATTTATTCCTTCTCTTGGCTATCTACATTATGCTATTTTCATGTATCGACGGCACTCAGCTATTATTTAATCGCTATACTCTATTGCGATGGTACAGCTTTTACGGCTCGTAAAGTAGTGTATTCGTATAATCATGCCAGTCAAGAGTCTCGTTAAAGCGGTTCAATGCACAAGACCGAGCGATGTAAGATTTCTTGATGAATCGAATGGCTACAACAAAAAAATATTTATGCTTAATCAACTCATAAAAAATAACGTAGTATGAAGATGTAACCTTTCCCTCCAAGTTCTTAGACGGCTCCTTCCGCTTACACTGTATTAATTGAATGACCGGGGCACAAAGAGCCTAGCCGCTCTTTGTACGGCTGCTCAACAATTGCCATCGCACTGGATAGCACTCGGTCCCATTATTTGTCGCATTTTGATCTGACCTCTCAAATATGACTTGCCGATACATAATTCATACAATGCAATATTTTACATAGTCCCTTACCTAATCATTTTGTATTTACGGTAATGCAGGATTGTAAGATCTTTTGAGAAGAATTCAAGACTTCAAGAGGTGGAAAAAGGTATGGAAGGATACAATAGAATGTGTACATTTCTTTTATTTTTCAATTTTGTATATGGAAAATTCTAACTTTATAAAAACTTGTTCTTCTTTTATGAGAAAATATAGAATTATAGACACAATGCAACTTTAAGGATAAAGAAAAAACGTTTTATATAAACAGAATTCTGAATTTCCTTCATACCTCATTTCGTTAAATATAAATAATAATAGAATTTTGGAAGTTTAAAAAAACTTCACTTGATGATATTGTCAGTTTAAAACCCTCTAATAAAACTGAATTCTGAACAACAATAAAACACATGAACCTGATAAAAAATTATGATGAGCATTTCGATTTTTGTGAAAATCTTGAATACGTTATGATATCTCTTCTTGTATTTCTTTTTCACTCTTCTTCTTTTGTCTACTATCTCTTCATTTTGTTTTTATTACTGTTTGTTCTTCTTTTTTAACTTTTTTTTTTTTTTTTTTTTTTCCCGACGGCATTTCATCTAGTTTTTTGGTGGTTTGTAACTGATCTTTCTAGTCTTGATACCAGCCCATTTGAATCTCTTGACAGCAATGGATAAAAGATATAGGGATGATATAACAATGATGGCTTTCAAACCTAATCTCTTACGTTCATCGTGTTCTGGTTCGGAAGCCCAGTTTAAGAAAGTGACGACATCTTTAGCCATTTGAGAAGTGGAAGCCTGGGTACCATCTTCGTATTCAACCAAGTCATCGAATAAAACTCTACCCATAGCAATGGAGCCACCTGGGAAGTATGGGTTATAGTTAGAGCCTGGAGGTAAGACGACACCTGCTGGTGGCTCTTCTGGATAACCAGTCAATAACGCAAAGATATAATCGCAAGCACCATGTCTTGCTTTGACAATCAAAGATAAATCTGGTGGAAGAGCACCTTGGTTGGCGGCTCTTGCAGCCTGTTCGTTGGCATAAGGTCCAGGGATATTATCAGCCAATTTACCTGGTCTCTTTCTTGGGTTACCTTGGTCATCTGGTTCATCGTCGTATTCGAATTCTTCAGCAAAGCCTCTAACCTCAGAGTTGGAATGCGAGACACCAACCATTGTTCTCCAGGCGACTCTATCCAAAGAGTGACATGCAGCACAGACTTCACGATAGACCTGGTAACCTCTTCTGATGGAAGCGTGGTCGAAAGTATCAAACATACCGTTATGTGACCAGTTGTACGCTGGAGGATGCAGACCGTGTTCAGCAGCAGTCATGGCATCTGCAGTGACGGAGTCTTCATACAACAAGTACGAAGCGGCTAGGCCTGAGACAGCAACACCACCAGTGATGAATCTCTTCGTTAAACTGGATGGCTCATTGGCAGCTTGTCTTGCCGAAGTAGAGAAGTTTTTCTATAGGAGTAGACTGTTAGTAAAAGACTGAGAGGGCGAAGGGCCAGGTGGGCCGCGCGGCGCAAGGCAGAGCGCAAGGCAGAGCCGTTTTTTTTTTTGGCTTTGAGCTTCAAGCTTTAAGCTTCGAGCTTCGAGCTTTTTCCCTTTTCTGAGTTATCGGTAGGGATGCGAGAGACACCAGATGAAGTAGATAGATAGAGGTAGAAAGTAGAAGCCAAAACTAGTTCAAAAAAGGTTGGGAAATTGCTGAGGGTTCTCGAAAAATGTATAATCTGAAGCCCTTTTTAAGACATAATAACAAGTTTTGGAAACCCAAGAGTTGATCCCCAACTGTTGAAACTTTGATGTACTGGAAATGAAACCCTTCTCGCAAAACTAGTTGACAACAACACAACGTCAACCGTGTGTCCAAAACTCTAGAAAAGAAAAAAAAAGAAGCAAGCTCAAAAAAAAAACGGCGCGCTAACAAAAGTTACATACGATGTTTGTCTTGATTGTGTTTCTTACTGATGAAAACATGTCTGGATATGTGTTTCTTGTATCCTTTCTCGGTCAAAACGATTTCGAATTGTAGAAAAGTTGTTTGTGTTGGAATTACAGTCCTCAGGCTGAGAAAAAGGCTCTTCGCTATTGGATCAAAACTGGTAACCAAATTTGAAACTGATATCTATTGGTGTTAGAAGGCCTAGCGGACAGACAATACCAATTGATTCAGAGCTAGAATATAGAGCAAGAGTGAAGAGTGCTGGGTTGTCTCGAGGGCTGGGAAAGCTTTTGACAATTGAGAAGAAGTGTACTTTTTTTTCTGAATTACTTTGTTAAGCAATTCAGTTCAAGCCAGTTTAAGAAGAAAAAAAAAAAAATTTATTTTATTTAACTGTGATTTGGTAAATTTCGATATTCTGGATTTTTTTAACAATCAACAAGATTTTATTGGGTGCGCATAAACAGGTAATTTTACTGAGCATAAAAATGCGTTTGACGGTTATGCAGAAATCAAAAATCAAAAAAAAAAAAAAAAAAAAAAAAAAAAAAAAAAAAAAAAAAAAAAAAAAAAA
>JAKTRK010000063.1:0-58755 GCA_030579675.1 Liangdongia quercuum | reverse complement strand
ATTTATAGTAAACGATCAGGTTAGTGGCTTTCCGTTACCTCGTCAATATATTTGTAAAAGGTTTCGACTCCTGGGTGCTAGTCTCTAACACTTTTTCTAGGTATTTTATGTGGGTAAATTGAGCTGAGTTGCTGAAGACCAGGTTATTAACGCAGGACAGAAAACGAAATACACTTGCGCACTTGTTAATCTGAAGCCAATTGTTCCAGGACATGTAAGTACTGGAGTGCCCATTATTATTTTTTGAGCCAAGCAGAACAGTTGACTAATTTGTCTTTTTTCCTTGCATTCAAGGTACTGATTGTTCCTCTGAGAGTAGTGCAAAGGCTCAAAGACTTGACAGATGAGGAGAGCATTGACTACATGCGTACGATCCAAAAGATCCACAGGTTCATAGAGCACCAGTACAAGGCTGATTCGTTGAACATTGCCATTCAAGATGGCCCCGAGGCTGGTCAATCGATACCCCACCTGCATGTCCATGTGATACCAAGATATAAAGAGAACAACATGGGTGATAAGATCTATGATCAGCTAGAGGGCGTTGACCTCGAGCATGACTTGAAAGAGTTCTACATTAGAAAGCAGATGAAGAGAGAAGCTGCCGATGTGGCTGTTAAGCCAGACTCTGAACGCTTCCCTAGAAGTATCGATGAGATGAGAAAGGAAGCTCAAGAATTGCGTGAGAATTTAGCAGTCTATAGTTCTACACAATCATGAAGAAAAGAAAAAAAAAAAAAAGTAAGAATGATGCTATAGACATGAAATATACATGAGTTGGTTTAAGGGTTGTTGTTTTTTGTTTTTTTCCTTCTCGCTCAGTTGTAAACTGGAGTAGATCTTCCAGCAGCAGCTCGCTCCTGCATGATCTTTTCAGCTTTTTCCTGTAATTCGATACGTTTCTGTGCACGCTCCAGCCCTTTCTTTTCCTTTTCTTTATACTCTCCACCGTACTTGTTTTTCTTGCCTTTCTTTGTAGGTCTAACAGTGCCCGTCTTTCTGAACGTTTCAACTTGGCGTAAAATGTACTTGCGATCCTGCACCGATATGCCCTCGCTCTTCATAGACTGAGAAGTTTTCGTGAAAAGAGATGTCCACTGAGGAAACTTCTCGAGGTGTTCAATTGAGTTTCTTCCTATTTTGTTCAGAAAAGTCTCAACGTCCGGGATGGCCTCTGTCGGTTGTATGAACCCATGTTTCTGTACTTTTGGCGCTTTAGCAGCCTGTCCACCAGCAGCAGCAGCCTCAGTAGTAGCAGCAGCCCCGGTAGTAGCAGCAGCCCCGGTAGAGTATCCCCTCCAGCTCTGTTTCAGCGGAGCCCTAAGTCCTCTCCACATGCCTAGCTTCTGCGTCTGTCTAGCTGCGATCAGTCGTCTTTGCATCGTCGTTGTCATTCCAAAAATTTTCGAAACGACATATGGGAATAAAATTCATCCGGACACCAATTATATAGCATTCTATTATATCAAAAAGAGTCTCTCTCTCTCTCTCTCTATGCACCAGAACTGATGAACGAGTGAACGGTAACGTTGTTCAAACGGTTACAAGGCGGTGGGGCTTGTGGATACAGAAGAAGAAGAGAGCAAATGACCCAGAACGCTCCTCTGGATGAACTGCAGTGGAAGTCGCCGGAATGGATTCAAACGTTTGGGCTGAGGACCGACAATGTGCTTGAGTACTTCTCCCAGTCGCCGTTCTTTGATCGAACCTCCAACAACCAGGTTGTCAAAATGCAATTCCAGTTCAACAATAATTTCCAGTTCCACAGTGCTAGTATAGAGAACGAGCTGCGCAAGATGGTGGGGACGGAGTTTGTTGTTCTTCATCGCCGCGAGCCTGACTTTTGGGTTATCCGCAAGCAGAACAGAGTCGGCCCTGACAAGGTTGAGCCGCTCTCTGACTACTACATCATTGGTGCAAATGTGTACATGGCTCCAAGTATCAAGGACGTCATTTCCACGAGGCTCGTAAGTCTAGGAGACTTCAGTGTTTCCTTTATTTCTGTTTTTTTTTCTTTTTTGCTTGTTGCACTTTTTGTTCTCTGGCTTCTTTAGCATCTTAATACTAACTATCGTGCGTGTGATTTTTTTCTAGCTGAGCTCTGCATTGTCATTAAAGAACGCCCTGCAAAGCATGCAAACGCTGTCCCAATTCACGCCTTCGGACGGTCACACGTACAGATACGACTCGTTGGTCGAGTCGAATCCCCCATCGAGTTCAAGAACGCTTGCAAGTACGCCGTACACCCCCGGGACGCCTACTGCTCTACAGTCGAGCGCAGTTTCAAATGCTGCCGCAGAGAAGATCTCTCTCGCGACGATGGACAATCTCTTCAACATATCGATCAAGGGCCATCCGTCTGTTCTAGACGAGTACCACACTGACGCACCACAAAACACTACTGCTGAAACACAGCCAAAACTCGAGCGGCCAACCACCTCTTGATACGCTACCGCCCGCCCCTCGTCTCTGGCAGCTCACAGCCCAACCTCGTATAACTAATTCCTACAGCCAGAGGGACCGTTCCCCCCTGTATTTCCCGTCCTCCTGTCCTCCTGTCCTCCCCCGTAACGTTCATAGCAACACCTTTTTCTGGTTACTCGTATCTGTATCTGTAGCCACAACGGGACTTATTTGGACTTGTTCTCGTGTATTTTCGCGAACGTCTTAAAGAAAGGAATTTTTGCCAGGTGGTTTCAAACAAAGTAATCGACACCAACTCTCGCTGTTCGTGAAATAGTTTCTCTCTGGGGTGGAAACAAGATAAAGCCTGGGAAGAAACAAGTCGAGAGTCTATTCATTTGAGGGAAGAAGTGCGCAATGAAGTTTTTCTGTGGATTGCTCGCCGTTTTTGTTCTCTGTTTCAATGCAGTCTTAGCCGCAGACCCTCCAATTACCGACAGGGTATACTTTGATCTCAAGCAAGGAGACGAAGAACTCGGGCGTGTTGTGTTTGGTCTCTATGGGTCAGTTGTCCCTAAGACCGCTACGAATTTCCGTAACTTGACGCTATCGAAGGATCCTAGTTTCGGCTACATCAACTCGATTTTCCATCGAGTCATTCCAGATTTCATGATCCAAGGTGGTGATTTCACTGATAGAAGCGGCAGAGGTGGTAAGTCTATCTACGGCAACAAATTCAAAGACGAGAACTTCATCCTCAAACACGACAAGAAGGGCAGACTTTCTATGGCGAACGCGGGCAAGGATACGAATGGGTCACAGTTCTTCGTCACCACCGTCGTCACCCCTTGGTTAGACGGTAAGCACGTTGTTTTCGGTGAGGTCCTGGACGGCTTTGACATTGTGCAAAAGGTTGAGCACGTCAAGACCAACAGATCCAATAAACCGGATGTCGATGTTGTGGTTGTTGGCACTGGCTCTGTTGACGAAGACGGCAAGGTTATCACTTCAATCACGTTGGACGACATCGTTGCTAAGAAGGATAACAGAGGACGCAAAGACGAGCTCTGAGCAGTATATTCTCGAGCAATCAAATACACAAGTCATCTTAAAATACGTTTTCATGTAGAGCCCCTCTTGCTTAAGACCAGCAGGATTGATCGAGACTGATCAACTGATCCAACGGATTTGTGCGACACAGTGCCCCTACACACTCGGTACTACTCTCCCCTCTCCCCTCTTTCTGGCTTTTCTGTTTTGCAGTAACTGTGTCTGCTTTCCCATCTCCTCCTCCTCCTGCTGCTGCTGCTGCTGCTGCTGCTCTGCTGCTGAACCGGTAGTGCTTGTATCATTCTGTTTTTCCTACCATCAACAATTTTATATCGGGAAAAGTATTGATCAACAAAAGGTGCCTGGACTAAGAAGGGCTCAGAGTCAACATCCAGGATGAGTGAGAACGTGGACGAGCCTGCGGTCCCAAGAGACGTGAGAATTCTACACCTTATACTTGCATCCCAGTCTATACAGAGCTACGAGGACCACATTCCATTGCAGCTCATGGATTTTGCACACAGTACGCTATCTTTGTCTTTGCCTTTCCCCTGCCCATCTGAAGCGAATTATCTGTTCAATGTAGAGAACTAACCTTCCTCATAGGATACACTGCAGGTGTTTTGAAAGATGCCATGATTTACAATGACCACTCGCGCATGTCGAATGGAGCCTCCGGGAACTCAGCTTCAAAGTTGACGACAGACGACGTGAGACTAGCAATAGCTGCAAGAACCAATTACCAGTTCAAACCCGTGACGCCTAAAGAGCTGTTGCTTGAACTGGCTGCTGAAAGAAACAAAAAAACGCTGCCACCTATAATGCCCGGCTACGGAATAAGGCTCCCGCCGGAAAGGTATTGTCTGACGGCTAAAGAGTGGACTTTCAGCGATGAAGAGGATGTGAGTATTATTCCGTCTTTGTTGCCTTATAGTGATTTGCTAACCCGGGTTTTCTCTTCTTTTCAAGGATGACGATGAGAGCATGATGGATGCAAAATAGCTTGCTTTGTTTCTATTGGTGAGACCTACATCTCCTTAGCCGCTGCCACTCCCCACTGCGGCGATAGTTAAACCTTTAGTGTGTGAATTTGTTACAATACCTGTCGAGATCAGCATACGAAACTACAAAGACAGTGTTTATCTATGAATGGGCTGTGCTCAAGTAAAAAATAAAAATAATAATAAAAAGAAAAACAGGAAACCAGGTTGAAATGAACTGGCACCATATATTTCACGAGCACCACCACCACCACCACCACTACTACTACATAGCATGGGAAACTTCGTTTTGCCTTCTTCCTCTTCTTTACAGTACTGTAGTGATGTTGAGACCCAAATAATAGTAGTGCACGTACCTGATTTTCGCACTTTTTTTAGGAGAAAGTCGAGAAGTTGTTGCAAACGTGATAAAAACCCGATTAATTGAATAGGTTGAAAAGTTTCTCGACATAGCTTCTCAGTACCGAGCGATGATACCTGCACAAGGCTCAATTCCAGAGTAAGTATCTTTTTTCAGTGTCTTGTGGACGGTGTTTGAGAGTTCTGTTTTTTTTTTTTTTTTTTGCCTCGTTTGCTGACTTCTAAACCAGGGTCAAAGAAGATGTTATCGGTTCTTCAATCGAGGAACGCACAAGTAAGATTCGAACTTTCCAAGATCTTGGTCCTCCAGACCTTGTCAGTTTGACCAAACATCTTGCAAATTCTAAAAGCAGTGAGGTAAGTTCATTCAGTGGTGATTCTTTACGTTTTGATTGTTAATTGTTTGTTTCCTTTTTGTGAAGATTGGGACATATCTGTATTACACAGGTGTCGATACATCGAGCTCGTCATCCATTGCAGCGCACTTGAACTCGTTAGCGACTTTAATTTCCGACACGCCGCAAGCATGGTTTGGAAAGGCCAGACCCTGGAAAGTGAGCAAGGCCATCTATTCGAGCTACAATGCGTTTTCAAAAGTTGACGTTGTCGTCGCTGTCCACTTCCCAGGCACGGTGAACTCATACGTTGTCAACGGTTTCGGCGAAAAGGTTGAAGAAACTGAGCAGATGTGGTTGGAATTGTTCACCAGTGGTGTAATCCGCTCTTTACTGAATACTGACGAAGACGACGAACAAGTGAACTCTATAGTAGAGTCCAGAAATTTGAACCCTTTGACAAGCCTGGAGACTGCCAAACAGTTTTTTGACTGTTTCGAACTATTGTTCCATAAAGGTGTTGAGTTAGGGTCGGCCCCTGAAATACAGACACCAAGTCTGATCTCGAACTATCTCGTGGATGCTTTTTTAAAAGCCGTTGAGTTGACTGGATTGTACGATTATGTGCTTGAAATTTTGGATAGATTAAGGGAGAAGGAAGAAAGTGTAGTCAGTCTAATTGTCTTAGTACTGCTATTGAAGGACGAGGAAGTGAAAGCTGTTCAGCTGTTGTACGATGGTATCAAGAAGAATCCAAGGGATTCCTCTTTGCTCGTTATTCAATCAAAATTCTTATTGAAAAAGGGAAAACTGGAACTAGCGTTGAACTCTGCCATCAATGCCGTTAACGCTTCTCCATCAGAGTTCAACCCGTGGGCAAACCTTTCAAAAGTTTACCTGGAACTCGGAAATATTGAGCAATCTTTGTTAGTTTTGAACTCTTGCCCAATGGCTGCGTATAAGGAAAAATTCCATCTGAAACGCATAATCACAACAAGCACAGAGAAGCTGCACTTACCACTACCTGTTGATGTTGTTTTAGATGACGTGTCAAGTTTAGATTCCATAAAAGTTGCAGAAGAGCATTCGTCAATTGATCAGTCGTTGCTAAATTTGCAAGCTGCAAATTTGAAATCGACATTTGCAAAGGCATACGACATCTTGACAGAGGTTGTCTATAAGACAGGATGGGAATCTTTGTTAAAGTATAGAGCCAAGATATTTGTAATGGAGGAGGAGTACAAATCTAACTCTCAAAGCGAAGTTGATCAAAGTGCTCACGACGAAGAAATACAGAATGAGTTTAAAAAAAAGCGATTGTGCGAAAGATGGTTGGATAATTTATTTATGCTATTATATGAAGATTTGAGAGCCTATACCATGTGGCAAGCTGAATTGATTCATTTCCAAGCACAAAAATCACAGTATGATAAACTACCTGTTGAGTGGGAGTTATTAGGAATGGTTGCATTCAGATTGCACCATTACAAAGAGGCATCATATGCCTTCCAACAAGCTTTGTCCCAAAGATTTGCTCCAACGTGTACGAGAAATTTACTCAAATACTATCAGTTAGAAGTTGATTTCTTAAGAGGGAAAAGTTCCCGAGTTTCAAATGTCCCAAATAACAACAGTAACAACACTAATATTAATAATGGTAATATTTCCAATTTATCGATTGATCATTTACATCTATCCCCTTTCCAAATTTCGAAAAAGTTGGAAAATTTAGATGACAAAATTCTAGACAGCATTGTTAAGTTATCCGTATGGAACCATAGATGGTATTGTGAATTTGCACCGTATCTAATATTGGCACTCTCCAAAATTGTTGAGAGACAGGGTTTAACCAAAGTCTCCAATGAGATAACTGCAAATTATCCGAACACTGGTATACATGAGCTTTTGAACGATTATTTCCAGTTTTTTAAAACGTTCAAGGCAAATGGTGTGGATGTATAATTCTTTATTTTCTATATATACGGTTATAACTATATAACTATTTCAATCATAGTTAAGAATATGGAACCAGCAATGACAAGAGTTATGAGTATAGCACCCACTCTGTCTCCTGCATATAGATCTAAAGGTTCCATGTCGTCGGGTTCTTGGCGCATCCCTGCCGATGGATTTCCAATCGATGTGCCCCCAGTGTGCTGAGTGTACGGTCCAGGTCGCTCTTTATACAGTAAATTTTGAATCACCTCTAGTGCACCTAGCTGTTCTCCAAGTCCGTACACTCCATCCCAATAACCCAGAGACCAGTCAAGGCCACATGTTATGCCATCTCTTCCTCCAGAGCACGACTCCGCTGCTGCAATTGCCGACTTCTCGAGGTACCAGTCAATCACTGGACGGGACCCTGGAACAAGCTGTGCACATAATCCTAACGCTCTAGATAGGTATGCCTTGAAAGATCGCTGATCGGTGTTGCAATTACCTTCCCCTTGACACAACTGCTCGTACATAATTCCCTCTTGGAAGAAGGATGCTGCACCGTTGAGCAGTTTTGAGAATCTGCCTTCCCATAAAGCAGTGTTATCGGCGTAGTTGACAAGGTAGGCGGTTCCCGCCAGTAACAGTCCTTGGTTATAGCTCCAGTGGGAATCCGAGGTATGTGAACAGTTGTCTGTAGTGTGGACACCGTCTAGCACCACGAGCTCGTCCTCGCTAGCACCCTGAATGAGGAGTCCAACTCCTTCCATCCAATTCCAAACCTCTTCACAGCGTTCTACACATGTAGCATTGCCCATGTACCTCCCCAGCCTCGCAGCAAGCTGGAAATATCCACTGTTTGTAACAGAATTCTTATAGTCGTAGCCCGTGTTCCAGGGGAATATCTGCCACCGGAGACCACCTCCGCAGGCCTGGGAGCCCACTTCAAAATCCCAGCGAGCACTTTGTTGATTGAATACTGCTTGCGCAAGCGCTAGCCACTGCGGCTGGCTGTCTACTGGCATAGGGTTAGGAAAGCCACGCTCTGCTGCTGCCATGGCTGCAAGAGCCCAAAATATTTGGTCGTCATTGCCTTCAGTTGTCGATTGGTTCAGAGGAGTGTAGTCCCAGTGCTCTCCGGCCTGCGCAATAAGAGCCTGCGACACCAGTGCATTCTGCTCGTCGTCTTGTGTTAAAAACCAATAGTCTATGAGGGCCCCCCAAGCGAGCCCTGACTCCCACCAGTAGTAAGGAGGACTGAAAGTCCCGATAGGTTGCCCGTAGCCACCACCGTAGTAATCAAGAACTCCGGGTATCAGTCTCCGGGTGGCCTCTTTTATGGACTCAGGGTTCGTACTATCAAGTTCAAGAGCGATAGTAAGAAGAGCAGGAGCGAAATACGTATACCACCGTAGAAACCACATGCTATGGGATTCTTGGTGAGACAATAAGTTCAGCTACATCCGTTGGATACAACACTTCTTAAGTATCAGTTAAACTTCTCATTCAAATCACTCAGCGGTATCAAAATATACAGAGATAAATCTGAAAAATTAGTACCTACCTTGACCTTGTCCTTGGCCTTGATTTCGGCCTTCATTCTGGCTTAGGTTGGATATGAAACTCTGAGCAATGCTGGCAAATCCACCTTGGCTTTGTCCTTGCCCTTGTCCTTGCCCTTGCCCTTGCCCTTGCCCTTGCCCTTGCCCTTGCCCTTGCCCTTGCCCTTGATTACCAAATTGTGAAGCAAATGCACTTGCAATGGCGCCAAAACCACCATTTTGCCCACCATTTTGTCCACCGCTTTGTCCACCGGTAAACTGGGAAGCTAAGCTGGCTAAACCACCGAACCCGCCTTGACTGTTTTGAGCACCTTGGTTTCCTTGACTGTAACCTTCATTTCCTTGACTATAACCCTGATTCCCTTGTCCTCCTTCGTAGTTGTTGTCAGATCTGCTGTAGTTGTCGTTGTGATTGTTGTTGTAATAGTTAGAGCTATTATCATTATTATTATTATTATTGTAATTATTACTGTTGTTGTAGTTGCTATTAGAACCGTTGTTATAATTACTGCCACTGTTGTTGTAGTTGTTATTATTACCTTGACTAGATCCGCCACCAATGAGACTCTGAACGATACTACCAAGGCCACCACTCGTAGTAGAATTAGAGGAGCCTGAGAATTGGGACAAAACAGCACTCAAGCCGCCTCCTGCTCCTGCTCCACCGATTAAAGCTCCAATCTTACTGACATTGAACCCTCCACTTCCAGTCTTAGCGCCGAGTACTGAACTCAACAAGGACAATTTAGCAAGCTGGCTACCACCATTTGACGATCCGCCACTGATTAAGCCGTTGAACAAACTACTAGTAACATCACCACCAATACTACGATCAGTGGTTGTGGAATCCAAGTTACTGACAACATGCTTAGACAAGCCTTCAATCAACTGGTCAATCTTTGAGGATTCTTCTTCAGATGGGTTTGATTGGGATGCTTGTTGCAAGTCTTGAACAGCACTTTCGTGATCGTTGTTTTGAATATGTGCTAAAGCACGCGTAATGTACGAACTTGCGCTAGAGTTGCCATCCAAGGAGTTGTTCAAAAGATTCAAAGCTTCTGAATGATTTCCCGATTGCAGATACTGCTCTGCACTTTGAGTTATGTTGTCGAAGGACATCTTGATCTCTTAGCGATAATTAAATTTTTCCCTTTTGACTTTGGCTATTCGGTGCTGAAATTTTGATGGTTACATATACATATATTTATATTACTTAAAGCTGAAATTAGAGGCTCAAAGATTAGGCACTTGCCGAACAATATGGAATTCGATGAGTCTGTCGTGGTCTACTCTGGATTTTGCAAAGAGGATACTGAATTCATATGGCCTACTGCCTACCCAACGCCAGATTACCAATCTATGCTACTAGCTTCAAAGAACTGGTAATTCACTCAAAGTATCGTTGTATTTTGCATTTTTGTTTCCTATTTAGGAACTCTACACAACTGTTTTCCGAGTTATTCTAATTGGATCTCAGGAAAAGTTGATTCAAAAACATTGAAAAATCACTAGCTTTCGAATAACCAATTCAGACCGTTAAGCAACGATCTGGATCTTCATTAAGGGGTTTCTAGGTACTGGTCGGTGTTCTTGCAAAAAAATAGAGGGTATTTGAAAGATGCTGCGCAGTGCTGTTGGAAAAACTGTCGTGAGATTGACATTGGCGACCACGGCTTTTTATGCTGGAGGTGTTGCTTTGTCTTTGAAAAATGATGCTGTTAATGAGATTTTCACTGATAAAGTCCCATTCGCCGAGGATTTAGTTGATTCAATACAAGATTTACAGTTCAAGCAAAAAGAATTCACTGTTGGAAGTTTTAAAGAGAAATTTGGTGAGTTTGAAAAAACTGTCGAAGTACCAAAATCAGGGGTCATTTCTGAGAAAATTGATAGCGTCAAGGAGATTTTGAAGACTGAGGCAGCAAAGGCAAAAGCTGCTATCACTCAGTCGTCTCCTCCAAAGGAGAGCGTGAAAGTTGTCACCAAGCAAGTTGTTAGATTAGCTCCAATTGAAGTACAAGTCACGGATCCCGATTTACAAAAAGTAATCACAGAATTTAACACTTTGATCAATCAAATCAATCATGGGGAATTAACTCAAGACGTTAATTTACAGGGGTTTGTGAAAACTTTTCAGCAAATTGATACAAATATAAAGAATTTGGAAAATGCTAAAAAAGTTGAAATCCAAAAAAAACTAGACGAGCTAGTCACTATTAAGGAGAAGCAAGCATTAGATCAATATTCCAAGGAGTTTACTGAAACAGTTTCGAGGATTGAAACTCAACATCAACAGAAATTAGCTGACGAAATCAAAACTACCAAAATAGCTTTAGACTCACACTATTTAAATATTGTTAGACAAAACCAAATCAATACAACCAATGAATTTACTAAATTGGTTAAACTGGCAGTGGAAGAGGAACGTGATGGTAAATACTCTAGATTCAGCGAATTAAATGCTAAGCTGGAAGCTTTACAAAACTTGGTTTTGAAGATCGACAGCCATTTAAGCAACCACGAATTAAGATCAAGTCTACAACTCAATTTGAGTAAATTGAAATCAAAATTAGACTCCAACAAAATTGAAGATTTGAAGCCTGAGATTGAAGCTTTAAAGAAAATTGCTGATGATTCGAAGAATGAAGTCTTGACTGCATCCATCAATGCAATCGGTCAAGATGTGGTGAACCAGGGTTTGCTAACAAATTCTCAGTTGATAACTAGATTCCAACTGTTGGCGCCTGAACTGAAATCTGCTGCTCTACTACCACCTAATGCTGGTGTTCTAGGTCATTTATCATCGAAACTATTTTCGGCGTTTTTATTAAGTAAAAAGGGCCATTCAGAAGGTTCAGACATCGAATCCGTTATTGCAAGAGTTGAAGATTATTTAATAACAAACCAGTTAGATAATGCTGTTGAAGAGGTTGCAAATCTAAAAGGCTGGAGTAGAAAATTAGCAGATGATTGGTTAGTTGAGAGTAGAAAGAGACTAGAAGTTGAATTTTTAGTTAATGTAATCGATCTAGAAAGCAGAACTTTATACTAGATTCAAAAAGTGATCGTGCCCGTTATATATGTGCAAATTGTTTATTCTAGAGTTTGATAAAATTATATAGTATAACTTTGAAAAGTATGAACTACAACAAATGTTCATAATGAATACAGTAGAGTATTAGATTGTAAACTGTGTGGGAATATGATGAGGAGCTATACCAATTATGAAAAGAAAAGAAATATAAAGAAAAAGAAAAAGAACGTTCCCAAGCCATTGATGTAATTGTAGGATGTCGTAAAATAGCCGAAAGCAAAGATCTACTTTAAGCGCAACAACTTCTTTGATCGTTTGTACTTGGTCTTTGTAAGTCAATACCTTTCCCTTGTGCTCTAGCTGGTTTTAACTGATTCTCCAAAGGTAAATTCTCAGCAATCTTCTTGAAGATCTCATATACCCCTTCACCAGTCTTTGCACTAACCTCAAAAAACAATAAATTCTCCTCCTTTGCAAAAGCTTCGGCGGTTTCTTTAGAAACCTCTCTGGCTGACTCCAAGTCTAACTTATTTCCAGCAAGAGCGATGACGATATCTTGATTAGCTTGTCTTTGTAGTTCCTTAATCCAGGATTTTGCTCTTTCTAGTGAGGCCGCTTGCGTGATATCATAAACAACTATAGCGGCATTGGCATTTCTATAATACATTGGTGCCAAACTCTTATATCTTTCTTGACCTGCTGTGTCCCAGATCTCAAACTTGATCGTAGTGGTGTCATTAAGCTTGATCGTTTGGGTCAAAAATGCTGCTCCAATAGTTGATTCTCTGAAATCATCAAATGAGTCCTTCACAAATCTGTGAACTATAGACGACTTCCCAACTGCTGACTCTCCTAGTAGGACAAGCTTGAACTGTGCAAACCGTGCTTCACCTGCATTATCAGTATTGGACATATTGGTGGTGTCAGTTATGCGCTATAATATTAAGTATTGCTTCCGCACCTAATATCTTCAGACTTATATTGGTCCTGTTATCTATCGAACTTTGCGAAGCTGTTTAAATTTTAGGAGCCAGCATTTTAGTGAAAAAAAGTAAAACTGAATTTCATCCTAACAAGGAAGTTTTCCAAATCAGGAAATTTTCCACATTCGGCGCAATTAAACCCGTTTAGCATTGTATTAAAAGCTGCTCTCGTTAATATAATTTAACCATTATTATTTATCACCTTTGAGGTTTATTACCTTTGAGGTTCAGGAACCATGTGGGCAATCTTTTCAGAGAAATCGGAAAGAAAAAATCAAGTTTTCGAGCTCAAATCCATGCTGTAGGGGACAAAATGTTACAAATTCTACATTGTTTTTGCAGTGATATTTAATTTATTCGTTTATTATTCAAAGATTTACCAGCACCTTACTTAAGCTTTGTTGGCCTTCTCGAAGTAGTCTTTGGAAGCTGACACTTCTGGTTTGATAGTCAATTTACCTGGAGTCCAGTTGCATGGCAAGACTTCACCGTTAGCTTCAGTCCATTGGAAAGCTTCCAACAATCTGTAAGTTTCCTCAACGTTTCTACCAACTGGGAGATCGTTGATGGTGGATTGTCTCACCACCCCTTTAGGGTCGATGATGAAGATACCTCTCAAGGCAACACCGGCTTCTTCTATCAAGACACCGTAGTCACGGGATAGAGAGTGGTTGGTGTCGGCAATTAATGGGATATCGACTGGACCTAAACCACCATCTTTTCTTGCAACGTTGGTCCAAGCCAACAAAGAGTACTCAGAGTCAGTCGAAGCGAACAAGACTTGTGCGTTCTTACCAGCAAACTCCTTAGCAGCTTCAGAGTAGGCAATGATCTCAGTTGGGCAGACAAAGGTGAAAGCTAATGGAATGAAGGCCAAAATGACCCATTTACCTTCAGAAGTGTACTTCTCCAAAGAGACTTCTTCGAACAAACCATCAACGACGGCGGTTTTCTTGAATGCTGGGGCTTTTCCTTGAACGTGGGCAACCATGTTTATATTATTATGAGTAATTGATCTATTAGAACTCTAGGCGTAGCAGTAGCAGCAGATGTATTTTTGTCCAAAGATCAACTGATTCAGGGGATCGAGCTGGATATTTATACCCTTTTGTAGATACGGTCCAGACGTGGAGCAGCTGACAAAAATTAGAAATCCCAAGAGAGGCTCTGAACTTAGGGTAACCTTTGTTGAGAAAGCGAATCCTCGTAACTTGTTCGAGAATCGAGACTAAAGTGGCGACTGATTATTAACTAGAATACACGCGGGATTACACGTAAGAAGGGCCAATTCTACACTAGATTCATTTGCATACGTACCCTACATCTTCCTTTCTGGGCCTTCTGGTCTTACCTATAGCACGTTTATATATGTGTGTGTGTGTGTGTGTGTGTGTGTGTCCTTGAATGCTTATCGTTCAAGACTTAATAATCGGAAAAATGCGTCTCCAACCATAGAAGCTCAGAGAAACGCCACACTTTTTCCAAATTCTTTTTGATAGGGGGACAGAGTGGAGGAGTGCGATGCACAGCAATTGAGCGTGGAGGTTATTATCTATCATCGATGTGTGTAAGTGGATTCTTGCAAAGGGAAGTAATGGTGTGTGCTGTCGTTACTGCAAGCGGCCGAAGGTTAACTGTGATGCATATACGATCATCGGCATTCGAATCGTGAAAACCAAAAACTACAGAATGTCTATTTCGGTGTAGTGGTAGCTCTAAATAATAATAATCACACAGAGATACCAAGACCCTTTCGCTGAACGGGCAATCGATTGGCAGCCACCTCTCTCGGTATGTTTACATCTGCTGTTCAGCTTCCTCGTTTTCCTCTACCCTTCTTCGTTAGTGGTGCGTCTCTTGAAGCTCAGTGATCGATCAGCGGGCAAAAAGAAACGCTTACATAATATGTACATCTTTATAACTAGCCACAGCACATTCTCATTAGCCACATGTATTTCCTTTTTTGGACAGTGATTTTTAAAGTACGTGGCATTATATGTGGCGCATGCATTATTTTGAAAAAATCTCGTTGATTGTTTGTGAATAACTACTGAGACAAAAGATCTTCAATTCCAAAACGCACTAAAAAATCGTGACAAGTCTTTTTCTCACGTCAAATTTGGTACTCGTGTTTCTACAAAATTGTCACAGTCTTGTCTAGCTTGCTACTCAACACTCCTCGACTACTTCCACCATTTCTTGTTGCATTTCCAATATTCAATCACGACATTGGAATCTCTTCAAGATCTTCTTCATTCACTCATTCATTCTACAGAAATACGGTTTGAGGAAAAAAGTTGCCAACTGAAATATTTCTTGTGATACGAAATTCCCCGACGCTTCTTTGAATAGTGTTTTAGCTATCTGTTGACTCGTCTCATCCGTACTGTTTACTGTCCCTGCTGCTGTATCTCTCTGTCCCTGCTGTTGCCGCTCTTGAAACCCGATCCATTATTATGTCCTCGACTGAAGAAATCCAAAAGTCGATCATTGATTCGATCCCTGAATTCGATCCTCATTCTACTTTGAATGGCACTCATCCAGACTCTCAAAGTTCTGAAAACAAAGTCGAAGAGAAAAAACATGCCCCTATTGTGCCTCCTTCGATCAACGATGAGAGTGCATTCCCGGCTTTGGGCAACAACGTTGCCCTCAATTCCTCTCCTGTTTCCTGGGGCCCTTCCATGAAAACTGTCTCAGCATCAAACGTTTCCACCCATAGCAGTGGTGTCGCTAAGAAGTCTTCTGTGTCTCGTTCCAAGAACGTTCAAGAGGCGTTCAACATTAACAATGCTGTCAGTCTCAATATTTCAAAAGTTGAATTTGCGAAAATCATAAACGAATTGAAAAAAAACCACGAGGTTTCCATCGAGTCAACTGTTTCTTCTGTCACCAAAAATAGAAGCTTCATTGTCACTGGAAAAGAAGCCCACGTCATCAAAGTGAAAAAGGAATTGGTTCGCCGTTTAACCAAACCTGTTCAAATCACCTTCAACATCCCAGCAAAGACAAGATCTGCTATCATCGGTGCTGGAGGCAGAAACTTGAAACCAATAATCGAATCTAGCGGTACTAAGATCAACATTCAAAGCAACGCTGGAACTCCAGTAGGTGATGATGATCTTGATGACCAAATTCAAGTCACTGTTGACGGTGATGTCGATGGTGTGAATGAAGCCAAGCAAAAAATTTTAGCGATCGTTGCTGAAGAGACTAAAAACCTAACAACCAGAGTTCAAGTCCCTGATCATATCATTCGTTTTGTTGCTCCTTATGAAGTAAACCAAGAGGACTTGACAATCACCGGTCCAACTAAGAGCGGTTTCATTATATTGTCTGGGCTAAGAGAAACAGTTCTAGTGGAAAAATCCAAAATCATAGCACATTTACAAGATCTGGAAGGCAATTTGCAAACCGAAGTCAAATCGATTCCAAAGCAAGTGCATCCATTCATTGACCCAGCTGACATCTTTACAAGATATGAGGTCGTGGTGGAGATACCAGAACATGGACAGGACGTCTCATTCATTGGATTGCAAAAAAACATATCCGGTGCCATTCAATATGCCAGAACCGCAACCTCTCAGTATGTCATTGATTCTTTAGATATCTCTAAGGCGCATGGTGGTAAAGTTGATCATGCTAAAAACATTGCTGCATATTTCACACATTCAGGGATTTTGAAAGCTATCGCTGAATCAACGAATACCAAAATCTCGGGCCCCTCATATTCTGACCTGGCAACAGATCTGAAAAGCGTTATAATCAACTTTAGTGCCAAAAAAGAGGTTGCTTCTGGAATCAAGGAAGCTAGAAAAGAAATCATTGCAAATGTTAACAAATTAACACCATCACAATTCCGTGCTGTTACTGACATTGGTACTTTCTATTCAAAAAAAATTGCGCGTGAAACTGAAAGTGCCGCAAAGGCCTCAAACGTTCATGTCGTTCCATTGTCAGCATTATCCGATGGTAAAACCAATCTCATTATCCTAGTTGCTCTTGAAAATGCGGAAGACGAGTTCACTCCATCACAAGAAGAAATTGATGCAAGACTAGATGCTGTTAACAAATCATTGGACGGAATCAGAGCTTTGGAGGCAGACTTGAAAATTGAAGTTCTCGATGTTCCAGCTGATAAGCAACAATTCATTGAAGGTCCACAAGGAACAACCTTGAAGACCCTACTTAATCAAGTTCAAAACTCTGTCACTGTGAAGTTGCATCATGATGGAACTGGAGAGTCCGAAGATAAAGTATTCCTAGAAGGTACTAAATCAGATGTCCTCAAGGTTGTTAAGGAGATTGAGACCTTGTTGAAAGACGCTGAGAACATCAAGGATATCAACAGCTTCAAAATTGAATCCTCTGTGCCAACTCAAGTTATTCCAAGGCTAATTGGGAAAAACGGTGCCAATTTGAATACCCTGAGAGAGGAATTTGGTGTCCAAGTAGATGTTGAAAAGAATCCAGTTGGCGAAAAAGCGGCTATTACCATCACAGGTTATAAATACAACGTTCAAGAGGCTGAACAACATATTTTACAGACTTCCAGAAGATGGGCAGATGAAACCGTCCAAAGATTTGTTGTTGCCCAGAAATATCAGCCGGCCTTACTGGGTCCAAATGGTGCCTATGTTAAAAAATTACAAACCAAATATAATGTTAGAATTCAAATAGATAGAGAGAAGAATGAAGCTGTCATTAGGGGTCCTTCAAGAGGCGTCACTAAAGCTGAAGAAGAACTAAAAGAATTGCTAGACTTTGAAATCGAAAACGGTTATACCAAAGAGTTACAAATCCCTGCGAAAGCCATCGCTTTTGTAATTGGTCGTGGCCGTGAAACATTAAACCGCATAAGTGCTGATACGAACGTCGAAATCAACATAACCAGAGAGAATGAAGATGAGAAAGAGGAATTCCGCAAGCTCTTCTTGACTGGCTCAAGAGTAGGTTTGAAGCAAGCTGAGACCGCGATAAACGCCATTGTTAAGGAAGCACAAGATACAATTTCCGTCGAGCTCAATGTTGATCCAAAATACTACAAGATTATCTTAGGTTCCAGAGGCCGTAACAAAGCCGACATTATTGAAAAAGCTGGAGGCTCTGAATACAAAAATTACTCGAGACTGTTGCAAATTCCTGATGTTGGATCCGAATCACAAATTATCACATCTTCAGGTCCAAAAAAAATTGTTGACTCGATTGTCGAGCAAATCAACAAAATTGTTCATGACAGAGAGAATTCAGTCACAGAGATTGTTGATGTACCAAAAAGCAAGCGTAAATTGATTATTGGTATCGGTGGTGCTACCCGTCAAGAATTAGAAAATGAGTTCAATGTTCAAATCGACATTCCAAGAGCTGATAGCGATTCCTCTGATGTCAAAGTTATTGGATTGCCAGAGAACATTCAAAATGCAAAGACCAAAATCAATGAATTGACAGCTGATAATTGGAAAGCCGTTGTCGATGTTCCAGCATATTTGCACTCAGCAGTCTCGGAAAGAGGTGCATTCACTAGAAAGTTGAGAATTGAAGGAAACGTCGAGATTGACTTTGGTGATTCTTCAAGACGTGCTTTCAAACTTTCTTCTGGTTTCCCAACTCCACCAGAAACCGCTAAGGGAACGGATGATGAAACATTCAAATTCACTGTTGTTGATGGTGAAGTGGAGAAGGTTGCTAGAGATGAAAATGATACTATCCCATGGAGATTAATTGGTTCCGATGAAGATGTTAAAAAAGCTGAATCTCAAATCAATAGTTTGATCGCCAAGTTTTCTGAAGATGATTTGTCTGCATTTTTGTGGGTCAAAGATCGTTCGGTTTTCGGGAAGATCGTTGGTCCTCAAGGCTCCCGCATAAACAACATCAGAAACAAATCCGGTGCCCAGATTTACATTCCAAGAAATAACGACAAAGTAAACAATGTTATCTACTTGAAGGGAACCAAATCATCCTTGGAGAAAGCAGAAAAGCTTTTGCGCTCTGAAATCAAAAGTTGAATTGAGCCTCAGGTCTATTCAACCTAAACAATATTCATTCATTCCTGGAGTATTTTTCTTTGACTTTCCTTATTTTTGCATATAAGCTTTTAAAATAAACGTAGATTTTGTATAAAATTCCTCGTCTGCCTCCCCCCTTGCAGATATGTGTGATACAGATTAGGGCTTTATATTCTATTTTGTAGAACATTGGCTTATAACCTATATTGTAGTTTCATAAAATGGGGTTAGCATTGACAGTTTTTCTCTGGCACAATGTTTTGCGAATTGACATTAACGAAACATTCGCCCTTTCTGTAGACCGCTACAGATAACTTTCAACCGTATTGATAATATTACCCAGTCGTTTCGTTTCAAAACCTGTTCAAACAGGGATTCAATGTAATATAGAGAAGCATGTGTCATAATAATGAAGCATCTCGAAATACATTTCCCAGGAATATCAGTCTTCTGAACACTTCATGAGGAACCCTTCACGAATAGGAGTTTCAAAAGGTACACTTGTGTGATCAAAAGCTTTACGAGATGGAGAATGGCCATTGTATCTATACTGGTCGAGTAGAAATCTTGTAACATTTTTAATATTAACATCAAGCTAAATAGATCATTGTATATGCCTTTTGTTGGAGGATTTCGGTTGGTGATCATTCTTTTCTTGCAATGCCTACAATTTTAAAATGTATTAGATCAGGGGTGCTTGTGACTTTGAGAGAAAGTGCTATAGGACCAACAAGCTGAATAGTTCGAGTACAGTTTCGATATATCCCCATATTGTCATCTTGTTACTCTCTGTATTGTAGATATGAGCCATGGTCCAAACGGGGAAGTCTTCCGTTCTGGGATCTTCAAAAACACCAGACACACAAGCATAGCAAAAATCATACAGCTTTGACGCGATCTCTTATCGATTGAGTAAATAACAATGGAAAACGTCAGTGAAAGTACTCCTAGTCTTGTGGGTGCCAGTGTGCGCTCTGTTGCAGACGTACGGGATGTAGATGTTGATGTGCTATCATCAAGATCACCATCGAGATCAAACATTAAGACACAAAAGCCAGAGGATAAGGACTACACCACTTTGAACGAACTGGTTGATGAAGGTGCGCTCATTGGTGAAGCTGAAAGTTACGAGATGCTACTGGATGCTTCTGGTAAAGTGAAGCCTAAGGCGCATGCATATCTGAACCAAGACCCATCCAAAAAGGGGATATCAAGTCCTATCAAGCCATCGGGGAGAAGTAAAGAGCTCACCGTTGATGATCTGGAGGATCTTGATGACGACAACTCTGTTACTCCTGAAACGTTGGTGTCCGACCATAATTCATTAGATGTTTCACCTTCCAAAAACTTGAACATCAGTGAAACTGATGTCAAGCCTAGTGAGTCCAATATTTATTCTTTGAAAGATAACAAAGAGGACGGGATGTCCCTTGAGGATTTGATCGATTCCCAATTGGCATCCATGGCTGAACTAAGCTCAAATTTGAAAGAGAGAATTAGCTCCAAAAAGCTGAACAACAGAGAATCAAGATCGAAAACTAGAAGACAATCTAATGGCGGCATTATACCAGACTCTGTCATTGAGAATGACTCGCTGCAACAAGTACCAGCAGGTGCTCCTGAAGGTGTTTATTCACCACTGATTCAGTCTAGATCGCAATCTTCCATTCGTCCTGGCAAGGACTCACAGACTCCATCGCCTGAAAAACCACATTTAGCTAGAGGTGAATCATATAACGGTGTCAATGATTTCAGAATCGGTAGACCTGCTGATCGGTTTAATCAACTTAATGTTTCGATTTCGCCTTCTAGGGAATATCTGCGTTCTATTTCAAGATCTAGAACGAAAGGAGAGCCTGTCATAAAAGCCGAGGTCATTGAGAATGAGGAATTGGCTGAGGAAGGAGCCCTTATGAATGATGCCCAGCATGACAAAGAACTGGATGATGCTCGTGATAATGTTATTGATAATTATAACGGAGTTTTGGACGAACAAGACGAGATTGAGGAAGAGCGGAAAAGTGATATCGCTGTAGAAACAAAACACGATAAAAATGATGCTGAAATCTCAGTGCCTGTTATACAAGGAAGCAATAATGAGAGTACCAGAGATCACAACAGTGGGGAGTCTCTTACTCTGAAGGAAAGCTCAGATATTGACAAATCTAGTTTGAAAACTGAGCAACCGGTTGAGATTGAGGATCATCCTCGAGCTTCTGAAATCGATCAACAAATTGATAGTAAATCCACAGATTCAGAAGAGCGGTCAAATAATAAGGGTAAGGATGCACTGCAAAGCTCGAGTGACACCAAGCCTTTGACAGCTCAAGCTGAGTCTGCTAATATTGAAGAGAAATCCGAAGGTCACTTGGATAAGCAAGTGTGTGGCACTGGATCTGGTGAAGGACTCTCCAGGTTGGATGATAAGTTCATTAATGATAAAGAAGACCTAGAAGGAAAAGCGAAAGAATTGTCTGATGTGAGTGGGCCTGTTACTGAAGTCAAGACAGAAGACGATGAATCCATGAAGTCAATAGAAGAACCTCAAGGTGAGCTGGCTTCGAAATCTAGCGAACTTGATGACGTGCTTGTTCTTGAAAAATCTACTACTGAAGATATCTCGCAAAACGATGAACAAATCGAAACTAAAGGCCAAGGTTTTGACCATTCATTTCCAGATAATGCTACTGATGATACAGAATCAGAATTGGAAGCTAGCAGACTGGGAGAAGAGTTCCTTATCGTAAAACATCAAACACCCGTAAGTGAAGTAAGAACGGTTTCCGGGCCAGCTGAAAACTCTTCCAAGCCTAAAGAGAATATTGTTGAGCTTGATGAACATACTTCTGAGCTGAAGCAAGATTC
This sequence comes from Liangdongia quercuum, assembly GCA_030579675.1. Classification (NCBI taxonomy): domain Eukaryota; kingdom Fungi; phylum Ascomycota; class Saccharomycetes; order Phaffomycetales; family Wickerhamomycetaceae; genus Liangdongia; species Liangdongia quercuum. The sequence goes on along the minus strand of JAKTRK010000063.1, from coordinate 37,219 downwards.
TGTCAAGACAGACAAAGATATCATCAGACCACGCGAAGAATCAACTGAATCACACGAGGAATCAACTGAATCACACGAGGAATCAACCGAATCAAACGAGGAATCAACCGAATCACACGAGAACTTAACTGAACCAACTAAGGAATCAACTGAAACACGCGAGGAATCTACTGAAACACGCGAGGAATCTACTGAAACACGTGAGGAATCAACTGAAACACGCGAGGAATCGACACCATCTGAAGAGGATTCACCTACATTAGACACTGATCCACCAGTTTCAGAGCGCTCAGAGCTTCAGGTCGAGCGAAACTCGGATGCAAGCGAAGCAGAGCCGGAAGGCATGTCTGATAAAAAAACTGTTACGCAATTCGGTGCATCAAATAATGAGGACAAGGAAGTTAAACTGGAACAGGCTGATTCTGGAGTAACTGGAAAAGATGCTGAAAGCTTTGATGAATTAGAAGAACAGGCCAGCTCTCAAAAAGAAAACCCTCCTAATTTAGGGGAAAAGTTGGTCAATGATGAAGATGAAGGTAACGGCGAATTTGAACAGCATCCTTTAAAGCTTGGCGAAGAATCTGTTTTACAAGGCAAGGAAATTCGGAAGTCAGTTGATGATTCTGATATCAAAAGGGACGAAATCTCTGTGGATTTAACTGAAGATAATTTCAAGACTGTGTTGCATGACAAGGCAGTGAATGAGTCTTTCGCTGGTAAACAAGAGTCAGGGGGGGAAGGAGAGCAAGGAACTTCAGGTATTGATGCTGTTGAAGACGAGGATTCAGAGGAAAGATCCAGTGATAAGGACATTAGTGGAGTCCACACCGTGACTGCAAAAGAGGATGATGAACCAAGTTCTGCGATTGCATCGGAAGACGAAAAAGATGGCCATGTTGGGGAGCCCTTCGAACCTCAAGAGAACGACAAAGAGATCAAAACTGAACAACCATCTGTTACAGATGTTAGTGAGACTGTTAAAATAGAAACCACTGTCTCAGCAGCTGCAGCTGAAGTTGCTGTTAATATCAGTACTGATGATGAACCTTCATCAAAGACAGCAAGTGTTGACTCTACTCCAGCCAAATCTGAAAATCTTGGAAGCCAAGATGCTGTTCCTGGGCCCGAGAAGCTTAATAATGAAGAGGCTGAAACTTCAGAAGTAGAAAAAAGTGTAACTACAAATCCTGAAGAAGGTGCCAAAATTACTGGAGAAACTGACGAGTCTTTACATGAGCCAACAAAGGAGGAGATTATTGAGCTGCTGAAGGATGAGCCAGTTTACATCTATACGTCGCTCGCAGGAGGTGGTTTCATGATGCCTTCGCGTACCAATATGCTTGCCACCATTCTCACTGCTAACCGCATTCCATTCACCTATAGAGACCTTGGCACTGATGAAGAGGCGCGGAATACCTGGCGACGCTATAGCAGAGGGCGGATGCTTCCTGGCGTCGTGCGTGGCAAAGACGACATTGTTGGGAACTGGGAGGAAATTCAGGAGGCGAATGAAGATTATGCCGTGAGAACTCTGATCTACGAAACACTATGATATTTATTTGAGATTTTGGTTTACATTTTTTTGATATATGTGCTTCCAATAGTACACTTGCTGATATTGACAACTGTGTAGGGAAGCATCGAATGCTGAGGCAGTAAATCGGTAAAGGCTGGTAAGTTATAATATAACAACACATGTCGTTCAATAGGAGGGAGAGAAGTTTAGAGAAGAACAGAGAGGTAACTAGATCCTCTCTTCGCATACTAGTAATCTGTAAGACTGTAACATATGGACTTTAGTTCATATGTTACAGTCTTGAGCATTCGATTCGGGTAACGTATGCTTAATAATCATATACTTTGATAGAACTAAGTGTAGCTAGAAAAGATATAGAACAACAGTATAAAGAACTAGCATATCAGCATCGGAATGTTGAGTGCGCGGAATATCAATGATGTGTTGGTACAAGCGACGAGGCCTGTTCCAACAACAGATGCACGGATGCTAGCGTCTGCAGTGCTCACGCCGAGTGGTGGGATCCTTGCTAGTTATTGCACTGAGGATGCGCACTTCACTGATACGAAGTTGAAGATGTTTGCGTTGTATGCTGTAGGCCGGTTTGTGGCTTCTTCTACTATATCTCCTACCGGTGAGAAGTACGAGGTTGATGATTTAGAGGTATACTTGAGGCGAGTAGCTGGTGGTGAGTTTTTAGCTCTCTTCGTATGCGAGGGCGGGTGTCCGCCCGGGGTAGTCAGCCTGAAACTGGCGGAGTTGGAGAAAGCGCTGAAGGAGCTCGAGAGATTCTAAGTTTGGTGCACTAATAACAAATACACAACTTCGTTACTGTGAATGAATGATGTACTATTATTATTATTATTATTATTATTATTATTATTATTATTATTATTGTTATTATCATTATTGATATTACTATTGTTAATATTATTATTATGCTTACGCGATGTTGGATATTAACGTGATAATTAGGATGATGTATGTAGCACAAGTAGAACACCGCTACTTCTTATCTTCGACTTCCGAGTCTTCAGCAGCGATATCATCGTCGTCTGCGCCCTGAATGTCGTCCATGATGCTCTCATCATCGAAGCTCTCATCGTCAAAGCTTTCGTCCTCGTCCTCCTCTTCTTGTTCTTCTTCCTCCTCGGAATCATACCAAAAGTTATCATCCACAAGCTCCTCTTCAGCAGCAGGTGGCCGGCTCGCAACATAAGCACTTTCTGAAGATGGCATTACAAAGCCAGCAGGAATATCCTGTTTAGACCGCTCTACCTCGAGCGCCACCTTTCGGCGGTACGCATCAGGATGCTTGCGCCAGTCGACAGCGGCATCAATATTTGCTGGGCTCGAAGGGTTTGGGTCCTCTAGAAGAGACACAATGGAGATGAGAACAGTCTCAACAGACTGCGCTGGAGACCATGTTTCGGCGTCTGGCTCGTCCGAGGTGGGGTCCCCGCCTTGGTGAAGAATGGAGATGCAGAGGCGGCCATCGCGGTACACGTTCGGATGGTAGATCGCCGGGGTGAATTTGAAGGTAGGTGGCGAGAAAGGGTAGTCTGCAGGAAACTTCATCTGTGCCCGGAAGTAGCCTCCGTGGTATACCGAGTCCTCGTTCAAGACAACAACGCCAACGTTCCACAGAAAAATATTCTCGTCCTCAAGCGAAATGTGGAATGATGGGATTGCCTTCTTCGGGTCTGTAAGTTCACGGTACTGTCGCAAAAGGAGAGATGCTGCGCTAGAAGATGACATTTGTGGATGCTTTGGAACTCGTGTGAGCTGTTTTGTAATTTATTTCCTCTATTCAGGAGTGCTAACGCTGCTCTTGCTGCGTAAGTGCTGGCGGCGATGGAGAAGTGTCTCTTCGCTGTTTTTTTTGATGCTATATGGATACTTTATAGTGAGATGGTCGCAGCGCACGCTAAGACCTACTGCTCTATATCCTCTATCTGAACAGTAAGCGCTTTTCTCGATCCTCCTCTTTTCTTGTTTTTGATACTAATTAGTTCAAATTCTCAATTTTTTGTGGAGGATTCAGGAAAAAAGAAAGAAAACCACTGAAGTATTGACAAATTAGGAAAGTTACCAATTCTGGAGAAACGCGATAACTTCAATAGCCTCAATAACTCCAACGGTTACATGAAATTTTTGAAGAGCATATGTAGAATAGGATGATATTTATCTGATTAAACGATAGTAAAATACCTAGAAAGGAGTAGTATTTACTCAGTTTTAGATCAGCTAGTCCTCTTTTGCACTACCTATTGCTGTCTTCCTCTTCATATTTACTCTTGCACCCTGAGGGCAGGCTGAACACACTTTGACTCTAACTGAAAAGCCTTAAAGTGAATACCACAATGATTCTACGCAGCCTGTCTAGTAACTGCAAACTTCAGGGCTAGCTACCGTTTCTCCAGTCTGACTTCTCTATCCTCTCTTTTGTCATCTTCGTGTGCGTCCTCTAACAATATTCTTCCAGCATCAAAACTTTCAAAACTTCGGGTTCAGCTGGATAATACGATCTAGGGACAACCGAGGAAAGTATGGCTGCCAACAATTCTGTACTACAGGTTTATGGTGGAGGTATGTTACTTTTCTTTGCATCAGTTATGAGACCCCTGGTTGTTATTGTGCTAACTTACCTATTTTAGACGAGGTTGCCGCGTTGGTGCTCGACCCAGGATCTCACACTACGCGTGTTGGGTTCGCTGGTGAAGACTGTCCAAGAGTGATTCTCCCCTCATATACAAGGTTTGATGAATTAGCTGATGACGCAATGGATATTGACGACTCAGGAAAGTCCAAGGTCCCCAAACGAGTAAATACCTTTTTCTCAGAACAGCAAATAGAGTATCCAAAGGAGAATTCAGAATTGAAACCTATATTGAAAGATTCTATAATACAAGACTGGGATTCTGCCTTGGAACAATGGCAGTACAGTTTTGATAGCTTGAGCGTTGATTACGAGGAACAGCCACTGCTACTCACAGAGCCCGTTTGGAATACGACTTCAAATAGAACAAAATCTTTAGAAATTGCCCTGGAACTCTTCCAATTCCCAGCTTTCTATTTCGTCTCTTCGCCAACGTGCGTTGCATTTGCCGTGGGAAGACCAAACGTACTTGTGGTAGATATTGGGCATGATATAACAAGTGTCACTCCTGTTATTGATGGAATGTGTTTGGCAAAAACCACATTGAAAACACATTATGCAGGAAGATACCTCTCAGCTCAGCTGTCTAAGAGATTAGATACTCTTGGAGTTGATTTAGTTCCATCATATAAGGTTCTGTCTAAATCCATAACACAATTCAAAAGTTCACCTGAATGGGTACCAAGAGCCTTCCAAAATATAACGAAATCATTCGATGACTACCAAGTCGAAAAAACTTTACATCAACTGAAAGAATCACTACTAAAGGTTCCAGCTGATTCTATATCAACTGATGAAGATTCTGAAGAATTATATCCTGTCAGAAACTACGAGCTACCAAATGGTAATATCATAGAGTTGGGTAAGGAGAGATTTGAAGTTGGTGACTCTTTATTTGATCCTGAGTCCTACCTAATCCCTGAATTCAAGCCAGAGAGCGGTGAACCTGAAATCAACTCTGAAAATGACTATGTTCCATTGAAAAGAGCAAAACCTAAATCATCAGAGGACGAAGAAGAAGCCAGTAGTAGAAATGCTAAAAAAGTACCTGACTTCAGAGGAATTGGTGCTCTCACTGCACATGCACTTGCACTGGTGGACGTTGATTTGAGAGCTCAATTAGCACACAACATAATAGTTACGGGTGCGTCGTCATTGATACCAGGCTTGAACGACAGATTGACCACCGAGCTCAATAAATATCACCCAGGACTAAAAATCAGAGTTCACTCATCCGGTAATACTATGGAACGTAAATTCCAATCCTGGATTGGGGGATCAGTACTGTCAAGTTTGGGAACTTTCCATCAGCTATGGGTCAGCAAGAAGGAGTTCGATGAAGTTGGAGCTGACAAGTTGCTGGCTCAAAGATTTAGATAATGCGATATATTATATTGCGTATGTATAATAAGCTTAAATTCTCCTTTCCCGTTATTCGACTATATCGGATCACCTGTATCCCATCTAAAAATATGTTTGTTTAGTCAGTGTTACTCATATTCAGCGTTCCATTTGTAACAGTATCCACAGTCCTAGCACTAAATTTTTTTTGTCGATCCAATAAATAGTGTGATTTGTTTAAAAAATCAGTCTTCTTTAGCACAACCTCTTGTGGATCTTCAATTTCGAACAGTTTGCTGAGCTCTTCAACAGCATCAGAAAAGCCGGCTTGTGCTGTTTCAAACAAGTCCATGAAGAGGCTCGCATCGCAATAATATGCGAACGCATAACTCCACTTCAGTACACCTCTTGCTCTCAAAAGCGTGTTTGCACTCTCTGTAAGGAATTGTGCCTCGATCCACGAAATTCCTGATGCTTCCTGCAGCTCTCGTACTTTCATCTCAACTGTTTTGACTATCCGTTCGTCTTGCTTCATGGACGATTCATGAATCATGAATAGATTATGAAAATGTAGATAGCGTTTCAACAGTTTTTTCGCAGAAACGACTCTTTTCTTGGAAACTATATTTTGAGTAGCATCGCTATCTTCTTTGTATCGATTACACTGATAATACTGGTTGCCGTGCTGGGCCCACGAGCCCATGCAGATCCAGCAGAATTCGTGTCGGCACTTTTTGCAAACCATATGGTTACATCCACCATTCTTCTCAATCATACTATCGCACGAAGGGCACGCCTTAGCATTGGAGATTATCCAATTGATGGTCTCAGAATCATCACGGCACTTCGCGAGCCACTTTGCTGCAACGTCACATGGGCAAGGTGTGTGGTTTTCAACAAGACACTGTATACAAAACTGATGTCCTGCACCGCAAATGGCGATAGGTACTAGATGGTTTTCAACAATGTTAGCTATTTGTTGCTGATCAATCTTCTCAATGATCCAGTGGCAATCAGGTGCCGGACACCATTTATACTGTGGGTTCTTGTCAATGTACATTCTTGCTGAGTACTCCAGTTGTCTAGAACTGTTTCCCTGGCCTGCAATTGCATCTAAATCTTTTAAATCTAGAGCCATGTCACAACTGGGGCATGTTATTACCGTTCCCGACGAAACTTTATCCTCAATATATCGTTTGTAGCAGTTAAGGCAAAACTCGTGACCGCATATCAGACTATAGGACTCTTTTGCATCCTCACAACATATCATACAGGTAAAATCGCCCGCTCTATCATAAGTTTTGACCATATATTTCTTCGTATCTTTATCAATTACAATGCCCGATTTAGAGGTCACGCTTCTTGGGTCATTGATGTACTCGTCAATGAGCTTCTCAGAATTCCAAGAGTAAAACTGCAACAGCATCAACGCCTGTTCCTGGTTTAGCTTTAGCACATCGCATACATTCCTAGCTCTTGATTCCAAGCTCTCAACTAGTCCCTGCATCGTATGGCACTTATATTCAACTTTGTTCGGTGACAAAGCCTCTTCTGTCTTAAACTCCATGGACTCATTTTTCCCATCTACACTACTTTCATAGTTCGCATCAGTATCGTATTCTCCGTCACTTGAATAAACCTCATAACCATCATCATGCTCAAAGTTCTCATCATCGTCATAGTTGAAGTCCTCCTCACTACTCATGCTGCAGTATGGCCTCTTACCTCAATAAGGAGATTTTAGCCTGCTATTATTGCCACTGATGGTTGTCGGCTTTAGAAGTAGTGAGGATTTGATACGCTTTTATTTTGGGCTAATGTTTAGCAATTCTGCTACGCATGTTTCTATTGTATATAATATATCACATATAGGATTCTGCTCGAAGACGTGTTGCCCGGATCTGCGTCCCGTTTAGGTGTAATCTTTTGACAGCTGCTACTGTAAGACTGCTACAATGAGAACCTACTTTCGAAATGGAAATGGAAACTCTTATTCGTGTCATGCTGGCTGTTCACTGCATTTCGTTTCCGTATCTTGTTGCTATAACGTTTGTGTTCTAGCTTATTATCGTCGTCAATACACTGTAACTGTTTTTTCAATATAAGACTTCACTACGGTAATACACCACTGAAAAATAACCATACAGGTTCCTACAATTAAAAACATTCCCTTTCAGCTTTCGTTATAGAGAATCCTTGAGCTACGAATATTCTTGGGACATGTTTAGTTTCCAGAGCTCTAAGCGCTTGAGCGGAGGGGTGGGGGGGGAAGGGATTGGGCAGTCCATACTTGTGTCCTGTCTAGCACTCTTGATCTTTGTAGACCTTTTGAGGTGTTACCCGAAATTTTTAAAATTTGTAGTGAAAGAGTTATAAACACTGCAAAAAAAAATGAAATATTGAGACTAGCTCTCGAAGGCGGTAAGAACTAAAGGTTTGAAATTTAACAGAAATGGTTGATAAAGAGCGTGAGACAGCCGATGCAGCTAACCTTTTGTCATCGTTATCGATTGAGAAAGGTGAAGAAGCTCCTATATCTACTGAACAGCCAAAGAAATCTGACTCTAATTCAGAATCTGAGACTAAACCAAAAGACTCTGAAGAATCTGAAAAAGCTGAAGTGCCACCTGAGGATGAACCTAATCTGATTAAATCTACTTATGAAGTCAAAGTCAAGCTAGCTGATTTACAAGCTGACCCAAATTCACCGTTGTATTCCATCAAATCTTTCGAAGAATTAGGACTCTCGCCAGAATTACTCAAAGGTTTATACTCGATGAAATTCCAGAAGCCATCCAAAATTCAAGAGAAAGCACTACCATTACTACTGTCCAACCCACCGAAGAATATGATTGCACAATCGCAATCAGGTACCGGTAAAACTGCAGCTTTTTCGTTAACAATGTTATCAAGAGTTGATTCTGGAATCAATTCGGTACAAGCCATTTGTTTGGCTCCTGCTAGAGAACTAGCCAGACAAACACTGGATGTTGTTCAAACAATGGGGAAATATACACAAGTCACCACACAGCTGGTTGTACCAGATGTGATAGAGAAAGGTGCTAGAATTAATGCTAATATCATCGTTGGTACGCCTGGTACGTTGTTAGATCTAATACGTCGTAAGCTGATAGACGTGTCAGCGGTGAAAGTGTTTGTACTGGATGAAGCCGACAACATGTTGGATCAACAAGGATTAGGGGACCAGTGTGTAAGGGTCAAGAAGTTTTTGCCAAAGACCAGTCAGCTTGTCATATTCTCTGCAACGTTCCCAGACCATGTCCGCAAATATGCAGAAAAATTCGTTCCTAATGCCAATCAGCTGACCCTGAAGCAAGAGGAGCTGAATGTTGACGCTATAAAGCAGTTGTACATGGATTGTGATAGTGAGGAGCACAAGTTTGAAGTTTTGAACGAGCTTTATGGACTGCTGACCATCGGATCCTCCATAATCTTCGTCGCGAAGAAGCAGACGGCCAACATCTTGTACAAGAAGCTGAAAGACGAAGGGCATTCGGTTTCTGTCTTGCACAGTGATTTACAGAGCTCAGAACGTGATCGGTTGATTGACGACTTCAGAACTGGCCGCTCGAAAGTATTGATCACAACCAACGTTCTATCTAGAGGTATTGATATTCCAACAGTTTCCATGGTTGTCAACTACGATTTGCCAACGGACAGGCAAGGAAACCCAGACCCTTCAACGTATTTGCATAGAATCGGTAGAACTGGTAGATTTGGCAGAGTGGGCGTCGCCATATCGTTTGTGCATGACCAGAAATCGTATAAACAGCTAGAAGCTATCAGATCGTATTTTGGTGACATTGAATTGACTAGAGTGCCAACGGACGACTGGGACGAGGTGGAGAAGGTTGTCAAGAAGGTGTTGAAATAAATGTATATTACGAGGTGATAAAAGATGAAAAGAATAATATCCAATAATAATAATAATATTAATAATAATAGTAACTACAGCTCCCTCCTCCTCCTCCTCCTCCTCCTCCTCTCTCCGTTCTGTACTGTATATTTTCCTGAGAAGTTTTGTAGGCTATATCCGCATTTGTCACATCCCGTCTCCATTCTTGGCAATCGTTGTAATAGAGACAACAATAAAATGATATTCATGTTGTTCCTCTGTCTCAGTGCAAGATAAAATAAAATTCACGCAAACGGGAATTTTCCCAAAACGAAAACAAGCATCGTCTTATATATATGCATATATATACATCAATACAGCTTTTTCACCTTAATGCCAGAAACATGAGTGTACTGGAGATCACGTTCTGAAGCAATTGTGTCACATCGAAAACTCTACTCTCTCCCTTCACCAGCCTTGCCTTCTGAACCCTTCCACCTCCCGTCGTTTTTGGATCGTTTGTGCTGCTGCGGAGCCCAGTTCGTTACCCTGGTTCCATCTCTCATTTGATGTTTTTTCCTGTTCTTGTACCTTTTGGGAAAAAAGGGAACTTTTTTAGTGCGAGATATAAATTCAAAGGATCCTCTCAGGCCTTAAAAAAAAAAGTTGAAAACAAACTTTAAGAATTTATTGTTTTGTCAGTTTATTCTAAACGTTTTTTCCCCATCAGTCGTCATTCGAATAAACCCTACGTCGAAAAATAACACTACATCACAATGGCCAGCTCTAGTAAAGTCATCAACGTCATCCTTGGTATGTTCTTTTCTCTTTTTTCGCCCCTCCGCCTATCGGGTGTTGTTGCTATTGGGATTGGGTTCTTTTAGATCTTTTGATTTGCCCTTGCCCTTGCCCTTGCCCTAGTATACGGTATGCGGTATACGGAATACGGTATAACAGATTACTAACACATGTTTCACAGCCATCCTATTGCCACCTTTAGCTGTCTACGTTGTCAAAGGTACTGGTAGAGACCTTTTGATCAACATTGTCTTGTGTATCTTCATCTGGTTCCCAGCTATTTTACATGCGCTATACATTGTGCTAAAGGATGAGTAAACTCACTTGAGCGGGAACATTTTTTTTTCTGAAATAATGAGATACGAAGATTGTTCTTCTCTTTCTGTTGTCACCCAATTGTGTTTTTTATTTGACTCCCTGTTGTGGGATAGAGCTAATTTTTTAACTATGTTTTATGTCGTTTTTATATTTTTTTTTGACCTCAATCTCCACTGACCTCAACTATATCGCTAATTGTTATTAATATTATTCACAAACCATGTAAACTGCGTGATTTTGCTTGCTCTCGTTTTAGTTTTCCTTCCTTCCTTCTTTCTTTCTCTCTCTCTCTCTCTCTCTCTCTCTCTCTCTCTCTTTTTCTATACAGCAATGAGTTGAGATGTAGATAGAGATGTTCAAAGGCTCTTCGAGTTTTTTGAGTGCAGCGTTAGGGTATTTTTTCTTCGTTTTGGCCCACAGAAGAAAGTTTGTCTGCTTACAAGTGTACGGTCCCAGCTACGTCATAACTGGCTAGGTAACACGAAATCCGTTTATTGGCTGCTATGGTTATATATACGTATGCAAAGTCATAGCCATTCATGTCTGGAAGTTCTGGAACAGGAACGGGACGAGTCCACGCTTATAATCTTTGGATAATACATGGTTAGTTCGCACAGTTCACTCGGAAAGGAAGCTTCGAGAAAAGGAGACTTACTGAGGTACAATAGCATCCATCAGTGGGCTTTGGATAAAGGCAACACCAGCCTATAGGAAAAAAAGGAGGAGTTAGCATTCTTTTCGAGGATGTTCACCGATCGCTCTGCGAAGGACTTACAGCAAACAAAGCAAGGTTGAAAATGACTGGGAAAGATGGGTTGCTTTTCACTTTCTCCCAGTATGATGGTTCGTTTCTTGGTACGCTTGCACCAGGCTTGGAAGAGTAGATTGAAGACATTTGTGTGATTTGATAAGCACTGAAACTTGTAATTTCGGGAAGAGCTTTGGATGAACTTCAATATCGTCAACTTTCTTTGATGAAGGCAACGAAAAAAAAAAAAAAAAAAAAAAAAACTACATTCGGTAGGAACAACACTATGAGATGAATACTGAGTATCAACTGTAGGATATTGAGCAGCCACTTCTGAAGGTTGTGGTGGTACGTGTGTGTGTGTGTGTGTATGTGTATGTGTACTGAAAAGTATTGTTTATTATAGGGGTATAGTCTCTACATGCAAGTTCCAAGTTTCCTTTAAACTATATCTTATTACACGCCTGATAGGAGATGTAGTAAAAAATATATATAAAAATCCATCCGGGGAATCCAGTACTAGTCCTGTTGAAATGAAAGCAAAGCAAATTAAACGCAAACTCAAGGGTGAGCTCCTCCCAGCAGATTTTCACCTTGTGTGTTCCGCTGGAAACCACAGTAGAAAGAATCAGCCGGAACCGATATAAGAGGATATGGTGTTCATAAATAGGTGTCCCCCACCTTTCAATGTTGGAATATTCGAATATTAATAACTTGGGCTGTAGCAGCAAGATGCACGACTTTGGCAAACTGCTTTTGGTGATTGAAATATTGAGTTGTCCTACAGGCAGCAAAATTGCTACCAACAGCCTGTAAAGATCATATCTTGCTATGCCACTGTCGCTCCATAGATAACGCAGAATCTGGATTCACGTTGATATATCGTTCTCATATATGAACCTCTCTTCCTGGAACTGCTTTTTCAAATGAACCCTGCCGTTGTCAGCTTTCTCATGATTCTTCAAGTCCAAAACCCCATTTGTGAACTTCTGCATGACATCAGGAAGCTTTAACAGACGCACCCCATAGACAACTAGATCGTACGTTATAAGCAGCATCACTGGGGTTATGATTGAAACAGCAAGAATTATCTATGGCAATTAGTTAAAAGGGAGTGACACAACAAAGGCATTATTTAATCTTCTCAACTTACACAACAATACGTGAAGCAGCTTATACTGAGGGAAAGAATTGAAAGCAGATGGCCAATAAACACCACTTCCCCAACGCTTTCGGTTGACACCAGCATGCGTAACATTTCTTTTCACAGGTGATTTGAAATGAAAAACAATGCAATTTGAGACAGACTTATTATTAATTAAAGAGTTTTAAAATAATACTTCTCATCCCATGATAAATTCCCTGCCCGCGACAATCTGGCAGAACCTTTTGGAAATTTTACAAAGAAAAAAAAATTTGCCCTCTCAAATAGCAATTGTTCTCCCCATAAACAGGAGCTGCTAGAAATCCCGGTATAGACTCGTGAATTAACTGTAGGTTATATTATTGATAGTATACGGAGTGCAAATATTGCGGTTAAAGCGAAAGACGCTTGTTTGATGTGATGTTCAAAAATTCAATTATCTACATTATCTGAGAATCTTTAGAGAAGAGAAACTTTATTATCTGATTCATTCAGCCCTTAGCTTGATTATGCAATTGCTCAATGGCTTTTTCATGAAGTTGTATGCGAAACGTGTACTAATCTTTCCTTTAGAGCCCCTATCTTGTCTTGTATTCCCTTGCAATTCTTGATCTGTCTTTATTTATTAATGCACGAAATTTTTATGAAAATCTGCGCTTTGTAAGTCAGCATGGCATGGTGGGGTTTTATTCTTCAACAATAGCCTAGCAGGATTCCTACTGATGAATTCATTGACTATCCTTAACCGGTCAAAGGTGATTAAAGTCTCACAAGTCAGAAAAATGAGAATACCGTACGGTATACACACTTAACCATGTACTTCGAGACAAACATCGAATTCTAGCTTCCACCCTTTTTGATACTTCAGCAAAAGCTCATTTGCAAGTCTTTACACCATCGAAAGCACAATGGCTAGACATCGGATCGATATCACAGTGGCTAAAAATAAGTTGATAGAAAAACAGTACATCAGTAGACTAAATTAACTGACTTGGAAAAAGTAGGGAAAAAAAATAATTGTATTTCTATTGATAACCGCGAGATTCGAACTCACGCCTCCGAAGAGACCAGGACCTTAACCTGGCGCCTTAGACCAACTCGGCCAGATTACCAAAATTGCTGCTGTTAGAGAATTTTTCGCTGCTAGTAGTCGTCGCAAACCACGATTTAACGCACGATTAATATTTTTAACGCTTGCATATAAGCTATTCAATGATTCAGTTTGGAGTATTAGCATTTCACGGTACCCAATTTTAATATCCGATAATAGACTACTCAGTACTAAGCCCCTCAAGTAGATCTTACTTGTAATGTCGGATAGACCAAAGTTCTCAGGGTTCTTTAGAAACACATGATCCTAAATGAGAGAGGACACATTTTAATTGCAAACCTATACAGAGATTAGCGCTGCAAGTGATATATTCAATTTTACTATATCCATTTGCAATCCGATGGAGCCTTAGTTACCCATCCCCACTCACTCATAGTATTTTTTTTTTATTATTACAGACGAGCTTGAGAGGCGGTGATTTGAGCTGGCTGCTGTTTCTGAAATCTAATAGATAAATTTAAGTTATTCTAAAGAGACATATTGCGGAGTCTGGCCCGATGAGTAGCTACAAATCGGCAAATGCCTGCTTGACAAGATTAATATATACTGCATTGCAGATCGATATTGATCTGGACTCAGGAGTTCTGGTTAGCATCAAGCAAAAACAACCAATTATGTGTCCCCCAATCGGTTAAAGCTCCTGGTTCAGCAAGGCTATGCTAGAGTGAAATTCCCAAATCCATGGCAACTGTATTTATCCAGTTGCTTAGCAGGAAAATTTAAACTCTGATTAAGTAAAAAACTTAAGCCCTTTGCTCCCTCTTAAAAACCTCGTGTCAAAGTGATCTGAAATCCAAATTGATCAATTGGTAAACAAAAGGTTTTCATAAAAAACTTCCCGATCTGGAATTTTGATGTATATTTATGCGAATATACGCCGTAATATGTGAGTAATTAAACCTTGAAAGGGTAAACCATTAAAGGAATCTGAGCATCATCATCGCGATGCGATAATGTGATGCCTGAAGGTTGAAATCTAATGGTTTTATCGCCTCTGTGTCCACTACACACGTAGGTAGGCTATCTACTATGACCCAAAGGTCTTCATTGTCTGTAATCATGTCAACGAGAATTTGCAAGAGGAAGTTTCCAGGCTATAAGCCTTGACTGCAACAATTTGGGTGTCATCTGAAAAACTCTGAAAGGATTTATCGTAAGGATTAAAGTTTTTCTAAACATCTTGAGTTAAATTGAATTTTTAGTCACAGGAGTATAATGGCACTAAAGCGAATGGATCTGTAAGACTTTGAGCATCATGTATGAATAATGCGCACCCTTTTTCGAATTGACGTTATTCTTTTTTTTTGCTTCCTTTGTTTGACTAGCTGAACGCATCTTAGTAGCTAATGCCGATAAATAGTCGATCCAAAATCTCTCTTCGTTTTTGACACCGCATCAGCTAAAAAGTGATGCTAAAATGCACTCTGTTATTGGCTCTCTACGTTATGAGGCAGCTTAACGTCTCTCTAGAACTGATTTCCCGCAGCGGTGAGAAGCCGACAACTTCGTATGACTTGGCGAGATACAGCGCTCACGGTATAGGCTGTCTTAATGAAATTCCTGAAGTTAGACGTCGAATCCACGAACCCTGGTTGTCGATTGTCGGTTCTCTTGACCAATCTCACATGACGAGTGTATTACTGGCAGCACTCGAATGAGCATGAACTATCGAGTAGAGATTGATCTAGAGTCTAGAATCGACATAATGGCATGGCGAACACTCTGTAATTTGCTCCCAGGGGATGAACTCTAAAAATGCCTAGGGGAAAATAGGGAGTGTCTCTCTAGCAGTGAATAAAGATACCTCGAGAAACAGACACTAGATATATTATCACCTTATACTTAGCTTCATGGCGCATGCTCTCCGTTGGAGAAGATAAAGCTTCTGGCACGCTCTACATCACCCAGTTCTGGTTAATTACAAACATGAGATCTCAGGCTCTCAGGTATTACAGCATGCTGTTGATAAGTGTCCAAACAGGGAATCTGCGTGGTGTCACGCAGATCACGGCAAATTACTGCATCCTCACGCATCCAAATGCGGTCACGCCTGCGACATTCCCCTTTGGCAATCCTGATCATGAAAATTGCAAAACTTGAAACGAGAAATTGATCCCGGTATAAAAAAACTGGTGTTTCTCGCCCTTAACATTCTATCCACCTTTCAAGAGGCTAGCGCAAACGTTCAAACAATCCTTACCAAAGACAGATCACCAAGTGGCAGATTGCTAGTTTAGTTACACTCCTTTAGCTAAACAAACACATTCATTGTATTGAAACAACGGAACAGACGCTCCTTTCCAAACTAACCGTTCATTGAGTTTTCACTTTCAAGAAAACAGATCCTTGTTTCATCGTACCCAGATCGCTCCCTTGCTCTAAAAACGAAACTTTCTATATATCGAAATGCTTTTATCAATCGCCACTTTATCACTCATTGCTTCTGCTTTGGCAGCTCCTGTTGTTGTCACTCAAACCGATGTTGTTTACGTGACAGCAGGCGCTGACGCAACTACAGCTTCGTCCGCACCAGCCTACTCGGCCTCCCACGCACCAGCTGTTGGACACGTTCTTGAGGTTGTTGTGTCTGAGTTGCAAATCATCGAAGGAGATTCAACTGTTACTGAGATCTCCACCTTCACGCAAACTCTAGACGTTACTGCTTCTAGTGCTACCACTTCTGCCGCTGCTGCTGCTGCTACCTCTTCTTACGTTGCACCAGCTACTCCAACTCTATCTGTTGTCGATGCTTTAGTCGCTGCAGAGACCAGTACCAGTACTTCATCCACAGCTGCTGCTCCTAGCACCACAAGCACGCCTACCACTGAAGCTCAAACCACTACCCTAGCTCCAACCACCACTTCCGAAGATGCAACCACTTCAACTTCAACCACTTCAGAGGCTGCTGCAACTACCTCGAGTTCATCATCAACTGATTCGGATTTCGCTACTGCAATCTTGAACGAACACAACGCTAAGCGTGCTCTGCATGGTGTCCCAGATTTGACTTGGTCTTCTACTTTGGAAGCCTACGCTCAAGCCTATGCTGATCAATACGACTGTTCAGGTAACTTGGTCCACTCAGGGGGTCAATACGGTGAAAACTTGGGTCTTGGTTACACTACCACCGGTGTCGTTGACGCTTGGTACGACGAGATCAGCGACTATGACTGGAGCAACCCAGCTGCCTCTCATTTCACCCAAGTCGTCTGGAAATCAACCACCGAACTAGGTTGTGCTGCCGTTCAATGTGGATCATACTGGGGTCAATATACCATCTGTTCTTACAACCCTGCCGGTAACTATGCTGGGGAATACGCTGAAAATGTTCTACCACTTGTCTAAATCATATCATTAGCAAAAAATAGACGCTATAAGGAAAAAAAAAAGGAAAAAAAAAAGATAAGAGAATTTGTTATGGATTATCTATAATTCTGGGTTCGTATTTTCATGGTTTCACTTTATATATGTTTTGGTTGTGTTTTCCACTATATTTTTGTCTCATTCTAAGGAAGGCCGTGTTTGTGCGCTGCTGCTACCATCCGACCTTCTCCAAGTTATTTTCTCAATGGTCCTAGCGATCATTCTTTACTTTTTGATCGAAGAAACGATCAATATATACAGGTTTGTCTCTTCAAGGAACAATTGAAGAAAAGAAGCTTCTCTGTAGAGTTAATATTGCGATTTTAAGACCCATGCGAATCTAAGGTTTAGTGTAACTCTATCTGTAAAGTACCTGGCCAGAAGCTAAAATTTAGCGTTAAAGGACACAGAATCTCGCTACGGAATTCTGTGCGCGGTGCGTTTGTTTACCTCGACCAACGTGGAAAGACAGCTGCACCAAGTAAAAAGTATGAAAACAAAAATTGAGGAAATAGACTATATACACACACACATACACGCACACACGCACATTTAGGTTCAGTATTGATCTTCATGCTGGAGTGTTTTCACTATCAATGAAACACTTCTCTCTTTCTCTCTCTCTCTCTCTCTCTCTCTCTTTTGACATCCAAGACTTGTAGCTTAGGTTAATAGCATTGTACACTTGTCTCGAGCACCGAATTACTAGTATTCGCTTGCTAATCGTCTCAGTACACACAAGCCAGACGATCGTCCTGATTCAACTTTGCAGTTGTACAGCGCAACGTCCCCCTCCCCTTGCTCCAACTAATGGTTCTCAGCCGGTTATGGTTCGAAGTAATCTTCTCAATTTCCATGCCCTATAGAAACAAGGATGCTATCACGCTCCATACGCGCATTCCGTGAAACGGTTTATTCCCCGTGTTGGGAATGCTCGTAGCAAGACCTTAAGCGTGAGTCTGTAGAGATATATCAGATATCGACATCGGGGACAGCTGCAAAAGAGAGTCTATATGTGTTGGTATACACACACAGCATTAACAATAAACTGCCAATTCGTGAATTCGAAGCCACTGATAGCAACTTTGAAAACCTCACTTTATTCTTTCTATTCCATCTATTCCATCTATTACATCTATTCTATCTATTCTATCTATTGTCCTCTTCTTCTTTCTTCTCAACTCTCTCTCTTTCGATCTCTCACAAAGAGAAATACAAAAAACTAATGAAAAAAAAAAAGAAAAAAAAAGTGCTAAAAACAGAAAAAGTCAAGGAAAAAAAAAAAAAAAAGACTGAGATTCCCAGTTTTGAGACCATCAGATACAAGAATCTGAGTCGAGAAAAGTTCAAACAGTTCTCTTGATTGTGTATCCTTCACCCACCAGTTAGATTTTCAGTGCTCCGCTCCTCTGCCTCTGCCTCTGTCTCTCTCTCTCTCACTTTTGATCGCTCTTTCTTCCCTTCTAGCCTGCCCCGCCCCTATCTGATTCTGGCGGCTTCCTTTGTTCTGGGAGTACAAACAGCATTCCAAAGTTGCCCTTCTGCCCTTTTGGTGAGAATCGACCTTGTCGCACAAAAAAAGGAGATTTGATCTGAGCGTCAACCAACAAACAAACAACGAAGAACAACGAAGAAGCACACTCTGCCTGGCTGATAAGATCCTGGACAGCCAGCCTAGCAAGCGCAATCATAAGGATTATTTTCTTGACGACGAAACGCCGAGTTGGATCCACGATACAAGTGTGTGTGTGTTTTTTTTCTTTGCAAAAGCACCTCTGAAGACGTTCCATTCAACAGGAGATTCCATTCCATTCCATTCCATTCCTGTTCTTGGGCTTTATCCTTTGTATGATCTTTTGAAGTGAGCTAAAGATAAAACTCAGTCTTTGCATTTACACGGACTCTTCTTTTCCTTCCCTCCCTCTCCCCGCTGAAGTATAGCCTCTCTCAACGGACCCCACGCCGCGCTCGCGCACTTCCTTCCATCTCAATAAGATCTCACCCTTCCTCCTCCTTCTCCTCCTTCGAATCACGGACTAAAAGCCAACCTTTTTGCGTTTTGGACTTTCCGCAGCTACAAAAATGAGCGCTCGTCTGAACAATTCAACCTCAGCTTCAGCTGCTGCTGTTGCGGCATCGTCTGCTGCCGTTAATAATATAACAAATACTGGTAATGCAGCTATCAACAACTCGAATAACACTGGGAACGGTACTAGCAATGGCGGAACAACAACAGTTGGACTGCACTACAAAGTTGGTAAAAAAATCGGTGAAGGGTCCTTTGGTGTTATCTTTGAAGGAACTAACATGCTGAACCAAATGCCCGTTGCAATCAAGTTTGAACCAAGAAAAACTGAGGCTCCTCAATTGAGAGATGAATACAGAACTTACAAGCATTTGGATAAGTGCTATGGTATACCTCGTGCTTACTACTTTGGCCAAGAGGGATTGCATAACGTTTTGGTTATCGATTTATTGGGACCGTCCTTGGAGGACTTGTTCGATTGGTGTGGTCGTCGTTTCAGCGTGAAAACCACCGTTCAAGTTGCTGTTCAAATGATTAGCCTAATTGAAACTTTGCACAATCGCGATCTGATTTATAGAGATATCAAGCCAGATAATTTCTTAATCGGCAGACCTGGACAGCCTGATGAAAACGATATTCATTTGGTTGATTTTGGAATGGCAAAGCAGTATAGAGATCCAAAGACAAAGCAACATATACCTTATAGAGAGAAAAAATCGCTAAGCGGAACTGCAAGATACATGTCCATAAATACTCACCTGGGTAGAGAACAATCGAGAAGAGATGATCTCGAGGCTTTGGGCCATGTTTTTTTTTATTTCTTAAGAGGCCAGTTGCCATGGCAAGGTTTGAAAGCTCCAAACAATAAGCAAAAGTACGAAAAAATCGGTGAAAAAAAGAGAACAACTTCAGTCGCAGATTTAGCCGTTGGTTTACCTCAACAGTTTGCACAATATCTAGAGACTGTTAGAAGTCTTGGATTTGAGGAAACTCCAAATTACGATGCTTACAAGAAATTGTTAGTATCTGCTCTAACTGATATTGGAGAAACTATGGACGGTAAATACGACTGGATGAAGCTAAACGGCGGCAGAGGTTGGGACTTGAATATTAATAAAAAGCCAAACTTGCATGGCTATGGCCACCCAAACCCTCCTAATGAAAAGGATCGTCACCATCGTCATAATCAGCAAAGAAGAAACAAGCACCAGCAACAGCAACAGCAGCAACAATTACCTCAGATTAACCAGCAGTCCTCAGCTAATCAGAACAACTCAAACCTTCAGCAAATTCAATCTCAAAATCATTCAAAGCAAGGAGGCTTGTCCTCCAATCCACTGAATAATACAAGCAATGCCTTGAATCAGCAACAGTTCCAGAATAAGCAACCAGCTCCTTTAAGAGAAAAAGTCAATACATCAAGTGGTAATGATGATTTTAGAGGTCAGGCAAACAATCAGCAAGCACATGATAATGATTCGACAAAATCTGGTAAGGGATTTTTCTCAAAATTACTATGCTGTACATGAAGAGAGTTCAAAAGAATGAAAGAATCCAGTTGTTTGACACACACTATAAGCGAAAACTAGAAATAATAGAAAATATATGTGATTTCATTTGTTTTTCCTCCACAAAAGTCATTTTAGTCATTTTGATGGTATTGAACACAACAATGCCCCATCTCTGTTTTGCCCATTCTAGTTCTTAGGATTCTGACACATGAATTTTTATATTATACTTTTTTTTATTATAAGTTCAGTTCTCTTTAATCATTCGTTCATTCAGTGATGAAAGAGGGTTTTTCCCACATTTCTAATTTCACAGCATATCAAACTAATAGGTATACATGATTTACTTTGTTCCCGACTTTGCTGTAAACAAAACACAACCTCTTATCCACCCGGCATTCTTCCAATCTTCTACAAAGTGTATATATAACAAGTGCAGTGCACCCTTTTCATTACGATATCGGAATATAGAATAAATCCCGAGACTGAAACTTCCGATGATGAGTAATTATGTTTTGTTAGCGAGCAGTATCGGTAATTCTCTTAGCCATTCGGCTGCTTAGTGATAACACTGTCCCGAAATTTTGTAAAATGCAGCCGTTCAAAGTAAACACCATAGTTATGCTCCTCTACAACTTTTGAAACGAAAGCCACTCTTTCAGTGGTGATAATAACGTATGCGTCTGAAAAAATTAGCAAAGAACTGATGAGGTCCATGAGAAGTTTATTCGAAAAAAAAAAAACAAGATCCTCAGTACTCCTCCATTCGCCTTTCAAATAAGGAAAAATTCACTATGTGTCAATATGGACTGGGTGAAGCGTCTTCACGAGAAGTTTATAGTCTTGTAGTTTCAAAACTCTATCATTCTAGTGCTCCAAGTGCTGTTTAGTTCCGTAAACAAAAGTGTTCTCTCTAACTCCCCAATTCGGAATTCCAAAATTGCCTAATTAGGCAAATAGGGCTCAAAACTGCATTACAGTTATGTTTTGCCTTCCTTCAGGGACTTTTCCCCCGAGCTGCTCAAATGAAATGAAATTCAAGCGCATGGTGCTCAAACATAAACATAAACTACAGCTCTCATATAGGGTAAATACAATACAACGTTTTTATAGCAATTGCAAACAAAATTAATTAAATTAATAAAATACAAATAATTGATTGACCTTTTGAAATAAACTGGCCCCAATTCTTTTTTTTTTGTCTCTTGCAGGTAGTTGTTGAAGCTTTTTTTTTGGCGGATAATTAAAAAAAAAAAACAATCTCAATTGATATAATATAATATAACTCAACCCCAATTATCAAGTAAACAATCGATTGTTTAGACCGGTAGTTAACAAGAAGGCAATATTCACCAATTAAATATCAAAGCTATAGCGATCAAAGTTTTGCCGAGAAAAAAAACAGAGATAATCAATAAAAAAGTAAATAGCACAATTATTAATAAACGAATGATGAATAGGATTAAGATAGAGTAGGCCCTCTTTCTTGCCAAGGAGAAGTACAGCAACTCTGCTCAAATAAAAAAAAAAGACAAAATGGGCTTTCAACGTTAATGAAATTAAAAAAAAATTAAGGACAATGTTGTAGTGGTGGGTATCGGGTATGTCTTGATCGTGTTAGTGTAGGTGAGATATCTCAATCCTTGTGATGGTGGAAGGGTATGCTTGTTCTCGTTCTTGTTCTTGTTGTTCATAGTAATAAAATATTTTTATTTCTCATATTTCCAATTGTTTACAGTAGTATAAAACCATAACATTTATCATTAAAGAAACCAAGATTTCATTTAAGCGTGGGAAATGGTTGGGATACCGGTTCTTGGTCTTGAGATTCTAGAGCCGAAGGCACCTTCAGATAACAAAGAGATACCGGAAAGAACCAAGGAAGCCAAGAAAATGAAGAATGAGAAATACAAGAAGGCAACAACAGTTTGAGCTTCTCTGCATCTTTGGGTAGAGCCTTGGGTGATGCTGTTAGAGGTCAAGTACGACTTGTTGGTACAAGAGTGAGTTCTGATACCAACAGCTAAAGCAGTTGCACCGGCAAATGTGAAGGTGAAGTTTAAAAAGTCCAAAATCACAAGGATTAATGGCCAAGCCAAGAAGGAGAAGAAATTGGCTAGAACACCATAGAAGGAGTCAAAGACAAGCCCGAAAGCAGCGGCAAAAATGACAAAGTTCACTCTAGGACTGTGTGCTTTTTCAGTAGCAATTAATGAACCTGTTAAACCAAGGATGATAACAAGGAAGGCAAAGTTAACGGCACGCAATATGTTGTGAGCAAGTGATAAAGCCATTGTGTATATGATATATTGTAATAACTAGGTTGAAATGATTGCACCTTTTGCGGTTTATAAAATTCCAATAAATCTGTCTTTCGGATTATAAGAGAGGGAGAAAGAAGGAGAAGGAAATCGAAGCATTACAGAGGATGCTTATTCAAATAAATACCCTGAAACACTCATTTTATTTGGCTGCAGGGCAACCGGGAAAGTCTGGCAGAAACGGGTCTGGGATGGCATGAGCATTAGAGACTACATGGTCTTGAATAACAACCGTTGTCAAAGCAATAAGCAAACAAGTAGTAACTGGAGAGCTGCTTTCAACAGAAGCCTACAACTACAGCTTGCTAGAGTACAGCGGCTACCGCCATAGATTACTCGCTTCGAACTCGATCAATTGAGCTCATGGTTGGACATACTGGCCCGTCGGTGTGGCAAGAGCAGGTTGTTCGACTTCACTGGGAACGTCTATCTAGCAGGTCTTCCCAGGTCTGCTTGTGGTTACGACGCGCTGTTCTCAATTGCCATTTTCGGCTCTATTTCATCTCAAAGCGGAAATTCTGCATGAAATTGTCCAGTTTATTATAAATTGGGTACATAAGGGGAGCTTAACAACAAAGAAAGCTTGTACGAGATAGCACACAACTGTAGCTAGCATAGATTGGGTGCTGAACAGAATACTCGTTGTAGAGCAAGCATGTAATGGGAAGGGTGACGAGAGGGTAAAACACAGTCTGTACAAGCACAAGTACAATGCCCAAGGGGATAACTCATTCCAACACTGAACACTTCACTTTGTCTTCTTTGTTGTCGTTTTTCTTCTCTCTCTCTCTCTCTATCTGCAATCTGTAATGAATATCTTCTCTTACTCTCTTTCTTTTCACACTTGCTTTGCTACTTTTCCCACTTGAAATTGCTTAGTGGAGAGTTCGCCTGAAAAGTTCTCAGAATCCGAGCCGTTGCGGGCCTCCATGTGACTAGTTCGAGACCCGGAAAGGCAAGAGAGCGCCCTCAGCATGGTCTCAGTCCGGGTTATTGTCCTCTATTTACCGGTTTGGGACACATCCGCGCTAACTCTTGTTTGTTGTTGTTTAACCTCTTCGGGGAGCCTGGAAGGAAGATATGGAGCAGAGAGTGGATTCGAAACTTGGAAGGTAAACAAAGCTGTGTTTACGTTTCACACGGCGTTCCAAAGATTCGTGGCGTATACGTAGTAGTGATCTGATTAGGCGGGAAACGAAGAAGATTGAACATGCGTTGTGTGGACCTTGTTTTTACACTTTGTAACCCGCTACGAGCTCCTACGCTACAGCAATAGTGCTCGATTCTTTTAGTCTTAGAATCCTGCATCAAATAACCCGATGGAGCTTAGTCATCGTGTTCTCTGAGACTCTGTCTGATTCTCCAACGCACAGTCAAAAGACACAACGGAAACGATCGTGAGCCATCGATTCGCCTGGGCGATAATGCGGATATGACGTGGCAAGTGAAACGTCCATCTTCAGTTATTATGACGAGAATAATTGAGCTCTAGCTTCTTTGGCTTTGGCTTTGGCTTTGTCTTTGGCCTGAACTACTATGCTCTTTGCTAAATGCTATTACTGTGTGAGTGCTCTTCTATATGCGTGGTTATGTGCCCTCTCATGGATCATTACGTCATCTTAAATAAAGGTATTTTGGGATCTACTACTGCTTCAACTACTTCAAGTCGGTGGCAACTTTAGAGCAGTTCAAGCGACCACGACCCTGGAAAGATGTCAGCGGGTATCGTCAATGATGTCATTCAAGCGAATTTACACTTCTTAGAACTTCACTCGGGCTCCATAATTGATGAAATAGCCGAGTTGCATGCCAATGACACCTCATCTCTGATTGCACTTTCTTATGATGAGCTATCAAATCAACAGAGCAACATTCTACAAGATTTGTCGACCGTACAGACGAAGTTCAACGAGATTTATACTTTGGTAGCGCAGCTAAAGAACATTCAGAACAAAAATAGCTCCAAGACTTTTGATCTTAACAACAGAGAGTTGAAGTTGTCGAGTTTAATTGAAGTCCTTGAACCATTTCAAAACGGCTCAATTGCAGAGAAACTTCGTCGAGAGGTTTTGAGTATTGAACATATAGATGAGTCGGCGAGATCTGAGATAGAGCTTGTCTGTCAATTGGAGGACGTCATCGTATTATATGCTCTTTTATCAGTTTACCAAATCATCACCACCAGGATTTTGAATTCAACTATACCAATATCGGAAAATATTCTGTACTGGGAAACAGTAGGCTCCTTAGGCTGGAGAACTGGATTTTATCTGCTACAAACCCTACCATACAGAATCTTCAAAGTTGCTCAAAATGTCTTTAAAGATTTCAGACAGACAGCTACTCCTGATATCTCGAGCTTGGACATTGAAGCTCCAAAGTATTTGGTTGAAAATTATGGGAATTTGGAAAGCTCATATAAACTGCTCGTCTATTACTTTCAAATCATCAAAAAATCACTATACGATAACATCTTTGCTAATAATTTGAGAAATTTTTACAAGTTAATCGGAACTAGTAAAAAGATCAAATCATTCGTTAAACACGATCGAAGACCAACTTTGAAAAATTATCTATCAATAATGATTGGTACACCGTTGATCTCTATAAATGAAGAAATTGAGAACAAGCAGAAGGCTTTGACAGATCTACAGAATATAAACGCCAGAAAACTTGGCTCCTTGATAATCAATATCCCAGATCTCAATAAATTGAACAACAACAAAGGCCAAATTTCTCAAGCAATAACCTTCTTGAAAGATTCAATCCTGAATACGCCGGATAGATTTGATGAAAATGACCATTTAGTGTCGTTATATCAAATTGCTAAAACATCCATACCTGAAGCGGAATCAAAAATGACACATATAAAAATATCGAACAGCATTCCAAGTTGGTTAACAAGATATTGGCCATCGTTACTTCTTTTATCATTGTATGGCCCATCTACCGTTCTATCCGCTGTTAGTAATAAAGATGAAATCATGAATTTTTTCAAAGTCAACGTTGTTGATACACTAAAGGGCTTTTGGGAGAACTGGATATTAAAACCTGTCAACAATGTTTTGTCCACTATCCGTCATGACGATAACTCAGCAATATCAATAATGTCCCAACAGTCCCTTGAGTCTGATTTAAGCTCTTTGAAAAGAATGGTTATCGAGTACACTCTAGATTCGCCCGAATACAAAGACTTGAAGCCCGAAGTCTCGGAAGCTTTGAAGGCCCAGCTATCCGATTTGGTTTCGAAAGGAGATCTCACACCACTTATGAAAGATTATGAGCAAGATATCAAACAACCTTTGAAAAATTTGTTGAAGGGTAAATTGACCAGAGCGCTACTAATTCAGATTCAAAAGACAAAAGTTGATGGGGCTGTAGCCATGAGTGGAATAGATAAACTTTTGAAAAGCCAGGAATTAGTGTTTGGTATAGTAGCTGCTTCCCCAAGTTTACTGATATTGTTTTACAGTATCAAAGCACTGAACTCTTATATCAAAAACGGTTATATATCTAGGGGTTCTTCGGAAAGAAAGTTAATTGTTTCAAGAAATTTGAACAATATTGAACGATTACTGAATAATCTGATTTTTGATGGAGAGGATTTGGACTATATCACTGGTCGAATTATACTTGAAATGATTTCACTAAGGAGCACAGGGTTGTATATCATGCCAAAAAGTAGAAGATTTGACTGGATAAATGATATCAACGATCTAAGCGATAAAAAGTTACAGCCACAAGCAAAATTGAACACTATAATCAGACTACATCACACATATTCTCAATATTTTATTTAACCTCAAATATTGATATATATTTATATATCCTTATATTATAATTTATGAAAGTAATTCTCTTGAGCATCGTTGTGAAATGAAATTAAACCTTTGGTATACTCAGCCGTTCTTCAGAAGATAGAATTGACTATATCTGAACCAATACTTGCACCGGCACCAAAGATAGCTGCGTTACCGAGCTGCGAACCAAATTTCTTGAACATCTGTCCGCCATGGTGATGTTGCTGCTGTTGTTGCGGTTGTGCTTGAACTGCCTGCTGAGGTTGCTGCTGAGGCTGATAAAACTGTTGAAGTGGCTGTGGTGGTTGTTGATAAGTTGGAGGCGCAGCGAATGATTGTTGTGAGCTTGCATAAGAAGATTGTGGGTATAGCTGTTGTTGTCCCCCTGATGGTACTTGTGCCTCAGGAACTGGTCTTGATGATGGTGTAGGGGCCCGGCCTGAGTTGCCTGCGCTGCCTAAAACTCTGACATAAACAGCAGGGAACATACCAGTTTTACCGTTGATACTCCCTTTCCACCAATCTTTGGAAACGTGTTGAATAACCTGAACTTTGTCGCCAACTTTTAGCGCCAAATCTTCCGGCTGCTCAGCTTTGTACTCATACAGCGCCTCGGCATATTCCGTAGACTCACTTTCACTAACAGAGCTTACTCTAGCTGCAGTCGACTCACCACCTATAGCATCAATAGGAGCGGCCCCAGTTTGGTAACGTTCTGGAAGTGCAGAAACAATCTGATTGTAAAAAGCCTCTGTGACGACGTTAGAGTCACGAAGGAATTCTAGTTCCTAGAAGATTTCAATGTTAGAACACCCAGGGGGAGGATAGCTATGCAAAAAGCTCATGGTGAAAGAGCACTGCTGACGTAATAGTAATGATTGTGCTACTTACAGTTTTCAAATTTGCTAAAGAACGGTTCACAAGAGGTGCAGACATTGTCGATACAGTTTGGTAGTGAATCCTCTAGCACTTTGAAGGTTGTTCTTCTTACAACCTTTTTTTCCTTCTGTTTTCTAATGAATTCAATGAATACAAAATGATTTGGATTTTAGAGTAAGAGCTGAAATTCGAGTTGACTTCCATATATGGTAATAACTTGCACGCAGTGTAACTAGAATATAACAGACATCATTGAATAGGATGTGACAACGTTGAAGAGGATCTGGATGACACCTGCACACATGGGGATCCATGTTGACATGGAAAACATCCCTGCTCTGTAGATGGCGGAAAGGCTGAACAGACAACCGTCGGTCAGTATTCATATCGTTATGAATTGCGTAAACTTGAAAAGATAACATACACTAAACCAACAACGGTACCTGAGGTAATCCCTTGCACTCCTCCCACAAGCACATACACAGCTAGTATCCATACGCCGTTAGTCACTCTGCGATGCACAAACGCTGCCCAGGATCCAGCTGCACCATAAAACCCGACAAAGAAAATCAACGTCCAGAATATTGTGAACCGCCAGATGTCATACGTATAGTATAGGTATGACACAGTGTACATGTCGTTGCCCACAGGCCAGTATAGGGATGGGAACTTCGGTGCCGTATAACCAACAGGCACATCAGCTGCCGTAACAAATGATCTTGGTGAGAAATTAGTATTATTACCGTCAGCTTCTGCCTATACACTTAATTGGGATTACATACTTCATCCTCTTACAACGTTTGCCAGTCACACGCGTTCATGTTCCCGTGGGCTCTAGTCTCTGGATTTTTACCAGCTATGTTGATGTTGATTTTGAGTTCTCATTCAACTGCTCAGAATTTGTAGTCGGTGCTCACAACCTTTCAGAAAGCCTTCAACATATTCCACCAGTCACTAGTGGAAGCACTCTTCTCTACAACCAAACAAATGGATGCGTACATTTGCAGTATATCTAGTATTGGTACTACTCCTCTTCTTCGCCTTCTTCTTTCTTAACTACGCCAGTTTCTTTCAAAAGTGCATCGATATCAGAAGGTCTCCATATCCGTTGATAGACCTTCCCATCGTTCCCTTTGGTGATTGTCGCAAACTCGATTTTTTCACTAGTCAAAGACGTTGTATCCATTGTCTTTGACAACACCTTTAAGGCCAATTCAGAGGCTTCCTTTAATGTGATGTCATTTTTGTAATCCTGTTTCAACAACGTTTGCGCAGCTGCATTGTTAGCACCGATGCTCGTAGCTCTCCAGCCAGAATAGTTTCCGGATGGGTTCGATGTGTAAAGCTGGAAGTCATATCTATCATCGTAGCCTGCATATATAAAGGAGACACCAAAAGGTCTTAGACCACCATGTTGAGTATATCCTTGCTTGACGTCACAGATACGGCGCACTAATAGCTCAACAGGTATATCTTCGCTATAGGTCTTCAAATAATCCTGCGCTGCGACCCTTGCACTGTTGATCAATATACCAGCATCGGCAGTCATACCTGCAACTGCAACTGCAACATTACTGTAGAGTTAGTGTCTTGGCTCTTATTCCAACTCTTGCTGACATCTCTACTATTATACTTACTCATTCAAAGTGTATATCTTCTCTGCAGAAGAGTCTTGTTCCAATAGCTTACTGGTGACTTTACGCTCAGCTGCCAGAACAATACCGTCAGTGGCGAGTATCCCAATTGCAGTTCCAGCATGGGAAATGGCCTCCAAGGCATATTCTATCTGTCACTTCTCGTTAGCACAATCCGTTATAAATAAGATCGTTCTCAACGAATGGCATTATTCCCCTATAGATCGTGATTTGCTTCTCTGAAAATACGCCACTCGAAGTTGAAAGTTCTGAGAGGAAGTACTTACCTGATACAGACGTCCCTCGGGAGAGAATATGGTGGTTCGACTATCATATCTTCTTGATCCCATTGCTTAATACTGCTGCTTTCTCCACGAGTGCTTTCCGTGTCTCAGGTCGCTGCGTTTTAGCCTTTCTCTTCTGAGTTGTTGATAGTGAAGCGATTTTCTGGCTTTCTTTCAAGTTACCCTGTGCAGTACTTGCAGTGACAGAACTATGTATTACTACAGTGAAAAGTAGCTAGAAGACTGGGAAGTATGCGAGACGCAGTGGAGACTGCTCGCAGCATGGATCGGACTGAAGAGAGAGACCTTTCAGAAGACTGGAGTGAACATGTTGCTCCAACTGGTAAGTGTATGGGAATTTTTGGCGTAATGTTCTGTTTGAGCTAATCAAGCTAACCTACCCTTTAGGACATCTCTACTACTACAACTCCTCCACAGGCGAGTCCACATATAAGAAGCCTAAGCCTGTAAGAAGGACCTTTAAGAAGCAAAAGACTATTCTCCCTTTGAAGGCAATGTATAAATATAGATTAGAGGGCTCCGAATGGCTGATTGTCTTCACGAACGAAGGTACACACTTCTTTCATAATACGAAAACTCTCGAATCACACTGGAGAGTTGAAGATGAGAATCTTCATAAGACGGTGGAAGCTTTGAACAAAAGGGATTTATTACTCCTGATCGCGAAGACTAGAGGTTTGAAAATCGATGAAGAGGTTGACAGCGGGCTACGAAGTCACTCAACTGCCAGATTAGTAACAAACACCAGTGAATTTCCTGAGAATGATACCACTTCTACAACTGAAGCGATCATTCCTGAATCTACTGACGATGATTCAAGCTCGGGAGAAGAAGATGGGTTCAACATTGCTGAGTTGGAAGGGTTTCTTTCGGATGACGATAATGGTGACACTAAGAGTAATACTAATACTGCTGATGATTATAGTGCTAATAAGCTCAGGTTTGTTCAATTGCTCGAAGATTCGGATCTCGATCGTTTTGGCAACTGGGATACGGAATCCTTGAAAATTGTAATGGACCCAAGATTCTTGGTAATTGATGGGAACAAGGAAAGAAAAGCAATTTTTGATGAGTGGTGTGCCAAAAGCATCAAGTTGCAAGATTCACAAAAAAAGGACGAATTCAGAGACTTAGAATCTGAGGAGCATGAGGATCAACCGTTTGTGAAATTCATGAAACTTGTCGAAAATTCTAAGCTGTTGGATAAGCTATATCTAGACTTCAGGAAGAAGAATAAAAAGAAACTGTTAAAGATAGACATGAGTGACAGAGAAAAGGAAAGAGCATATAGAGAGTACTATGTCTTGATCAAAAAAGATCTTAAAGATCGTATTTTGCTGTTCAGAGATTTGTTGTTAAATTCTAAAATTTTCAAAAAAAATTTACAACATTCAAGTGCTGAAATCTTGAATGAAAACGACCCCCCACTTGAAACCATGGAATCGAAGGCGTCCTACGAATATTTGCGGAAACTAGAGATTCAATTACAGTTATCAGAAAGTTTACTTCATAATGTCAAGTATTATGTCGTTGATGTAAATTTGAGAATTAAGTTGATTTTGGAATTAGCTCGACTTTTAAAGGTGCAAAGGTGAAGATCGAGTCACATGAACAGTTCCAACGCTACCTTATTTGAAACCGGGGAAAAGTCCACAAACTACATGCCAGTCACACATTATTCAAAAAGAGAGAACACATATAACTTCGCTTAGATCTATGGCTCACACAATAAATAAACTTTCTTTTACCGAGAAAAAGAAAATACTGACGCAGATGTCAAATCTCATCCTCACAAACACATAATCAACTGCTTAGACTGTACTTTGAGCTTTTGCAATTACCAGTCAATATGTGTTTAGGAAATTCGTATCCTGCATCTGCCCAACTTGTCAAATTAGCGTTTTTATAAGCATTGATGTGGTTTTCAATATAATCATAAGTTGGATAATCTTCTGGGTCACAAGTCACAGATATAGCATCTTGTGGTTGATAAATACGGACGTAATCCATACGTAAAGTAACTGGAAATTCAATAGATGGCCAGTCGATATAAGCCCAATTGTTTGAGATACCCAAGTTCAAAATGATCGACATTGGTTCCTTTGAGATTCTTCTCCAATCAATATTACCGTTTGGGTGGAAAGCTTGTGCGTAAACAGTATATGTTGGCTCACCAACAAACCACATACAGTAGCCGTCATCATCATCATTTAGATACTCAAATCCATATCTCTGATAATGTCCTTCAGTCTCACCAAATTCATACCAAGAAGTGTTCAGAGTGGATACTGCAGAGACCGCCTGTTGATATGGTCCACCACAGTAAGTGTTAGCCGATGTTAAGGAGCTATTGTATATCTCAATGAAATCATAATCTGGCATATACCAGATATCAAAAGGTGCAATTTGTATCGATTGTGATACTACACCAACTTTCAAGGTGGTGTCCATTTCAGCCTCGATACCATCAATTTCAGGAGCACCACGGCCTGTGCCTTGGTTTGGATGATCTTCATCGTCACAAGTACAAACGTTCAACTTTTGGCCTACTAAATAACTGATACCATCATTCGAAGATTGATTTGCAGTAATCCCTGCATCGCATGCCTCGTAGGAGTAGGGCCAAACACCCTCAGTTGATGCTGGATAACCTGGTCTGCCCAAGTTTCCTAGTGTCCAAAGCCCTGGCCATAAGCCAGTGATGTTACCATAATTTGGTAGCATTGCAGAAACTTCAAACATGCCCTGCGTGAAACAAAACTTGTTCCAGGATTGTAGCATGCCAGATCTGTAATATAAGTCATGATTTTTGAATGCATCCATTCTTAGCTCTAATGTTCCTTCACTTGTTGTCGCAGCATCTGGGTCATACCATTCCAAGTCCTTGGTGACACCATAATTTATGTCCGGTGCAGTCCAGAATTGGTCATCTCCATCATAGAAAGTACGACCTTCGGCGTTGAATTCATCCGAGAACACTAGCTGCCATTCGCTTCCATCCTTGGCTGTTTTAGTGTACGCGTCTTCTGGTGTATCAGGATCAATTAGAGAAGTTCTGATGGCAGAAAGAGTGGAATACTCGTAAAGAGTCAAGACATCAACTTCAACAGTTGCACTGTGGTGTTCAGCAACACCTGTATATGTGACTGCTGGTAAAACGATGAAGACCGCTATTGCCCCTAGAATCAAGACCAATACGCCTATGAGGCCACCTGCCGATCTTCTATCCATCTTTTTGAGATCGTACAAGAATCTATGTTTATCGTATTGGGCATCAGTGATTGGGTCTGGGTTATGTAAATAGTCGTCTGGTTCTTTTTCATCAATATGCAATGGGAATGAAGAGGCAGGATAGCCACCAAACGGGCTGAAATCGCCGTCTGCAAGGAATGGGTTTGAAGGGTTCTGAGAAGATGAGAGATCAGAGTCGTTAGATGTCATTGAGTTATGTTTTGCATGTGCGAACTCCCTTGCAGAGTTCAAGGAAGTAGCGAACGAACTGACCCTGGATCCCATTGCAGGATATCTGTCGTAGTCTGGGGGTGAGTAAACATCGTTCTGATGGTTTGAGTTGGTTTCCGGCCTTGGGGTTGACAAGTTTGCTGAAGAGTATGAGTCGTTATTTTGGTTCAACAAATTTGCAGAAGAGCCCTCATTGCTGTAATATCCCAAATAGTCAGAATACGACTTTTGCTGTCTCTTTTTGTTTTCGCTCGACGTCTGCGACGATTCTTCACTGTCTTCAGAAAGTGAATTGTTGACAAAGGGATTTCTTGAATTGTTGTTCAGGTCCAAATCACTTCCAGACAGAAGAGGTCTCTCGGTGAGGTTTCTCGATGACATGATAATATGTTGTGTATATGTGAAATGAGTGGTCAAAAAAGGATGTTTTAATCTATGTAATGCTTGCTAAAATGAAGGCGTCTATTGACATGCAATGGTGTTGTTTTTTGTTTTTTGATTGTCCAGCAATGAATCTGTCGTGGCGACGGCGATGATGATGGTGGATGCAACTGGCAGGAATAACTTTCGAAACCTGTCAGGGCTTCGAAGGAGTATCACACTAGTTATCACTCTTTGATTTCCTTTTTTTTTTGTTTTTTCGTTTCGTTGTCTTCTGGATACAAGCTCGAGATCAACGTCAGCTGCTATGAACAGTAGTTCTATCTCTGTGTCTATGGATCCCTCGCACACGCGCGTCTCTCTCTTTCTCTCTCTCTCTCTCTCTCTCTCTCTATAACTTTCTCTCTCCTGAACAATGCACTGGCAGGATCAGCCTGAAAATATGGGAATGTTGCACTGCACCGCCTACCTCAGAGAGATTCAAGTCTCCGCTCTGATCGTCTTCAGTGTGCGTCTTGAAATGAGCTCTTCAAACCGTGTCGCTTATTCACAAGCGCGCTAGCAACTATTCCTGCTGTTTATCTCTTCTTCTTAATTGAGTTCCCGTCTCCTGAAAGTCCGTGTGAAGCACCTAGCTAAAAGCTAAATGTTGACAGGACAGTTCTGGCTTTTTGTGTTATATAAACCGTGAGAAGAAGAAGGGAATTAAAAAAAAAAAAAAAAAAAGTTGATCCGCCCAGCTGTGTATGCACCAAAGACGCAGACACGACGGGACAAAATACTTCGGTAAAATAGAAAAAGCTTAGGATCTACATGTTTGTCCCGAGAAAAGCATCTAAAGCAAAGAAGCCTCTGGACAAATATGCATGACAGACGCGTCGTGTTGTCTGGACATTCACGAACGGGTCGTTTTTTTTTTTTTTTGTTTTCTTTTTTTTTTTCTAGCTTTCGCCAACGCTATTTGACACACAGGCAGAGTGGTAGCGCTGGTATCGCAGGAGATTAGCTGGGTCTGGCATTTTATGTGATTGGAGTGTAAAAAATAAGCGATCGACTGTGTCTACTATGAATCCCCTTTGCAATGCCTTTGCCAATGTCTCCGAATTCCGCTCCTCGTTACTTTTTTTTTTCTTTTCTTTTTTTTTAGGTTCAGCCTTTCATGTGATTACAAAGACTTTTTAATTTTTCGATCTACATACAAATTTTCCAATGGTGGAATAGGTTGTTGTTTGGCTATGGATGGTGGTGGTGGTGATGGACGGGGCTCGCACGACTGGTGCTAGTGTTGAAATGCGAATTGGAAAGAAAAAAGAAAAAAGAAAAAAAAATAGTAGAGGAAGGAAAAAACAACAGTTTTCAGATGCGTGGGTTCAGTTGTCCAGTTAGCTGGCATGGCTATGTAGACCACAGTAACTTCTCTTTCATTTCGCAGCTTGCACTACTATAATATAGTGTAAAAGCTAGCTACTTATTGATTCTCCCTTCGCATTCCTGCTGCGAGGGAGGCGCAAAGCTGGGCTTGGCTCGGCTACTCTCAACCAAAACCAAGCCTCGACCTCCGTGCACACACGTACATACACACTTTGCGCACGCTGGATTCAAGAGATGGGCTTGGAATCTGCTTCCCAGCCGAAACCGGGAAACAGGTTTCTGGCGAGATACCAGCGACTTAGCCATGCCAACTGCCGGTGTTATGTGCAACCTAACCTTCCCCCCCCCCCCTCAACCTTTTCTCTCTCGTTTTGCAAGATCGTTCTGTTTCTTCTACTTTTGGTATTTCTGGTTTTGGTTTGTCTTTTGAGGATGGCGATGGCTTGTTTCATCCTTCTGCTGTAGGTTCGATTCCTCGAAAATGAGAAATGGCGAGAAATGGCGAGAAATGGCGAGAAGATAAGAGAAGAGAGGAGAAGAGAGGAGCATGAACTCGATCTGGATGGACCATGTTACATGTGGGCTCACCATTACATGCTCTGGACTGGTGTTCCGGTTCGGTGTATGCAAGATCTGGCAGAAGTATCAACGGCGGTAAGAAAAAAATGACTGCATCTAGACAAGACAATGATGGGAGACGAACGAGAGAAGAAAACGAACTGCTTTGAAAGCGCTTGAAACGGCCGAAAGCACACCGTATTGGACTAGCAATAGTATGCACGTACTGTAGGTCAGCCAGTTTGGCCGTTTTGTTTGCCTTTTTTTGGGCCTTGAAATTTGGTAAACAGTAAGTATATGATGCAGCAGAGGGGGGAGAACTTCAATCACCATTGTTTCCTCTTAAGTAGGTGACTGGTTCTGAAGTAATGGAAATGTAGACATTACAACGCTTCTAAATGTATATAAATAAAGGGCAGTAGTCGATACAAGTTTGAGTCGAGCCGTGCTTGGAGGTACCAGATTCAAAAGTAGCGATTATCGAAAATGAAGTTCTCTGGCTGCTGTGTTATTGTACTGTCGTCGTTCCTGACACTGTCGGCGCAAGGTAAGCAAAAGAGCAACCTCCACTTCAAAAGAATGAAGGTTGGCCAACCATCACTGTTTTGACCCTCACCATTCTAACTATTTATCGTATAAGCTCAATCTGTTTCATGTGAAACTCCCTCGCCTGTCACGCTATTAGGAACGATCAGAACTGTTTCGAATACTGCAACGGTCTTGCTGTTATCTGAGTACACGGTAACAAGCTTTTACGATACGTGCAATGGCGAGTCCACAACACCATCAGCCTTGGCAACAGTTCCCGAGCTTACAACCACAATAGACTGATGTGCTACTCCACCATAAAAACACCCTTCTGTTCTTTTACCGGCTTCTCTAACTCCACACTTGGAGAAATTAATTATAATAACTAAAGATTGATCCCAATATAAGTCTGTATTGGTATGGCACAATATACGAAAAAACTACAGGTATTCTTTTTTTTTTTTTTTTTTTTATTAAAAATAGCGTAAACAATAACTAGAAATACAGGACCCCAATGGAAATAGAGATGCATCCAGCATCTAAAGAAACCCCCAGTTCAATTATTAGAAAAATAAGAACTAAAAACTTTGACCTTAAAATGGTCAAAAACGAACAAAATATGATGGAAAAGCATTGAAAATTCATGCATTCCATTCTAGGACGAAAATATAAGACATTAATCATTCATGAGAAGCTTAATATAGTAAGGCAAAGAGCAAAAATGTAACGAAACCGATATATTTCATTGGAACAACGCTTTGAGGAGAAGACCCACCCGTGGAGACCACTTCTGGAACAGAACTGCTCTCAGAAGAAGTGGCAGACGAGGTGGAAGACACGACATATGAAACAGTAGTAGTTTGAGCAGGATAGCCGCTTGATGTTGTCGATCTGGTTCTGGTTCTGGATTCCGCAGCCAATGTCTGGGACTTACTTCCAGAAACTGCATTTTGGTTAAGAACTGTGGTGAATTTGGTTGCTTCTGTACTAGAGCCACGAGCACTACCAGGAGCGGCATTATCGTTTGTACCAACAGGTAGGTAATTAGTAAACGATTCTGGAATAACATCACTCTCTTGTGCACATGTTTTGGAAACGTAGTATATCTTTTGGGTGACATCCTTCCAGCCAATAATTGACGAGGATGGGCCATATTCAGGTTGTGAAGTGACTATTTCCGTTTCGATAGTGCTATAGCCAAAACTAACACAGGATGATGAGAAGTACGTAGTCTCTTTACATGTAGCACACGATGTCGTAGTGACACTGAACGATGTCGTGGAAACAGAGCCGGATGAAGGAGTAAGAGTACTCGACGAACTAACGGGTGGAATGGTTGAGCTAACTGGTGGAATCGTAGATGAACCTGAGCTAACTGGTGGGAAACTTGATGAACCTGAGCTTACTGGTGGAACGCTTGATGAACCTGAGCTTACTGGTGGAACACTTGATGAACCTGATGGAACACTTGAAGAACCTGATGTAACTGGTGGGACACTTGAAGAACCTGAGCTCACTGGTGGAACGCTTGATGAAACTGAGCTCACTGGTGGAACGCTTGATGAACCTGAGCTCACTGGTGGAACACTTGA